>PVHY01021768.1:0-23429 GCA_004024945.1 Uropsilus gracilis
AACACGGGACAGGACACGACTAGTAGGCTCTGCTGCTTCCAGGCCCAACCCAAGTCCCAGTTGGGCCCAGAGAAGGGAGTTGACTCATCACCTCATCACATGGGTGGGACAAGCGCTGTGCTGGGAACCACTGAGACAGGAAGGTGACACCAGCGACTAAAGGGACCTGTCACACATTTCTACCCACTTCATCTCTGGCAATGGGGAATCAAACCCTGGGTGCACGGTAACGTGCAGAGTGAAAGAGGCTCCCTCCTTTACCAATCAATGGGGGAAGAAAGCCACCATGAATAGCTCTGGCCCCATTGCAGAAACGTTAACAAAAGAGAGGAGAGGATCTGGACCTAAGACATGGGAAAGTCTTCCCCAGCAGCAAATGCCTCACTGCCATCCGCTGGGAGCTGCGTTCCCAAACCCAGATATCAGAACTATATGGCACAGAACCAGCAACAGGGGACAGAAAGGATCCTGGAGAAGCCACCACACATCTGCCTGACAAGTTCCCAGCATGCTCGGCCTGACTATCTGCCTCAGCTACTTCTAGAGATCCAAGCAGTTCCATCTGTTGCTGTCCAGCAGTGCAAATCTGCACCCAGGGAAAAAGGACATAGTTATAGAAAAAGAAAAGACAAGCGGAAGAGGGCTCAACATAGACCAACAGCTTGCAGCAAAAGGAGTTGGAGTGACCAGAAGGGGCAAGGGGGGAAGGAGGGTGGGGTGGGGAATACTGGGTACAATACAACCATGCGAACATGACCAATATTGTACAATAATTACAAAAATTTTTTAAAAAAAGAAAAAATATGAGTTTTAGCAACTCCTTAAACTCTATTTGCTATGGGAAAAAAAGTAAAACTTCAAGACTTTAACTCTTTGTTATCTAGTAAACTAAATATGGAATCCAACAGAAACCATATTTCAAAAGCAACAAACAGTTCACTATCATTCAAAGAAAATTATTTGGACACATAATTCATATCTGTGAAATCATACAATTATTTGTGAATATAAATTATTATTCACTAGTACATGAACTAGAGGTGCAATAATTTAAAGACCAATTTAAAGAGTCATATGGCAGATCACTAGTAAGTAATGTTATTCTTGCCTTTACAAATTCAAGAGCAGTAATGTCCTATGGTATAAGATCTTGCTGCCTTAAATCATTGATGGAAAAAGGCACGGTGTTCATAGACCTAGCAAAATCCTTGATGTAAAAAGATAGTGTCACAGGCCAGTAATTTAACCAAGTCTGCATTGTCCTTTCAAACTAACACCTTATAGTGAGAATAGGCAGAATAATGGCTCCCCCCAAATATAGTCATATCCTAATTCCCAGAACCTGTAAATTCGTTTTGTCACACAGCAAGGAGGGATTATGGTTACAGACAGAATTAAGGTTGTTAATCAGCTGACTTTATCACAGAAAACTAGCCTGAATTATCCAGGTAGTCACAAAGTAATCACAAAGATTTCATAAACATGGCACAGAAATTTTAGAAGTTATGAAACTGATGAGATAAAACAAAAACTTGGCCACTTAGTCACTGCTGACTTAAAAAATGGAAGAATGCAACCGTAAGCCAAGGAACGCAGGCAGCCTCTAGAAGGCTGGAAAAGGCAAAAGACAGACTCTCTCTTAGAACCTTCCACAATCCCTAGAACACCTTGATTTAAACCACTGAGACTCATTTTGGACTTCGGACTCCAAAACTATAATATAATATTAGATACATATATATTTTAGTATATAAACAACATATACAAAACATGTAATATGTAAAATACATGATGCAGTACATTTGTGGTTTTTAAGCCTTAATACTAAGTCTCTGGTAATTTACTACAGCAATAATATGAAACTAATACAAGTGATTTTAAAACATCATCCCTAGTAAGAGGTGGGCTGTCTGTTCCCTGAAACTGAGCAGGTTTCTGTCACACTTCTCTGGCTAGCAGAAATGGTCTTTATGGGACACTTGATTTTGGAAACCTCTCTTCAGAAACAACTATTCTGAGTCCACTAGGCAAAAAAAACTGTACCGAATAAGAGATTTTAGGAATTCAAGTGTTTCAGCTCCAATTGGTTGCATCTCCTCAGTTCAGGTGCTAAACAAAAGCACATCTCTGAGAGCACCAAACATAGATTTGTCTAATGGCAATTGTAGGAGAAACCACAAGCAAAAACTGATTAACTGGGTCCTTCCCAAATAGCTGACTTAATAGCCAGAACAAAATTAGTTATCATAACCTGCTAAGTTTTGTGGTAGTTCGTCACACAGTAACACACGTACAAGACATTGCCATGAATTCTTGTCATTACTTAAAAGTAAACACAAAGTTACTGAGACAAACTTAGATAGATATTTCTCATTCCACATACAAGTTTTGAAAATGTTAAGATGACTTCAGAATCATGGTACTTGCAACTTACCTTGATACCAAAAGTGAATACTGTCATTATGATTTTAAAAATGAGTGCCAAGCATAACTGCCATATAGCTGAATATACTCCAAGACCCGCTGGACGATCAGGAATATCATCAACAATTTTACTGGCATTCATGTCATTTCTGTAGTCACAAAGAGAAGAGGATTCCAGGGGACCACAGTCTGTAAAAAGCTCTTTAATCAGTTCACTGGTGTTGAGCCTTGTATAGGGATTAGGAAAAGCTATCACAGCAGTAATGGCCGCCACAATAATGACTTCAAGAACAGGGTACTTTCCAAATTTGGTAGATTTGCGTCGACGACACCAAGCAATATTTGCTCTAATGAAAAAGGCTCCCCAAAGCCCTCCAAATACCCCGAGGAGAATAAAAGGAAACAGTTCAAAAAGGTACCATGGTGTATGATACTCCACATAAAAAAGTACCAGACGACTATTACCAAATGGATTGATGGATCTCAAAACAAATGCAGCTACTAAAGCAGCAAAAAATGACCTCCATAAAGTTTTAAGAGGAAAATAATAGCTAACCTAGAAAAAAAAAAAGAAAAATTAATGTTATAATTTTATAAGTTGCTGATGATATAACTTTAGTAAACACCAAAGCTCTAACTTTTGCTACAACTACAACATACATGCGTAAGATTTTACTGACAAAAAAGTGATATCTTAACAAATTTGGTTATCACATTATCATAAATTCATAGTAATTACTGCCTATAAATGCCTATTAATTATTTAAAAATCTAGCATCATTTTATTTTCAAAATGAATTTCACCTCCAATTCACTCATGGTAGTTAAAAATATACCACCACCAAATCCTTTTAGTTCATAAAGTATCTAATTTGCCTCTTCTATGTAAGGAAAAATATACAGACAAGTGAAAGAAAAAAAAATCATAACATTCCTTGTCACATTTTTCTCTGTGTAAAAAAAGGAAAAAACTTTTACCACCACTACAGAACAAAAACACAGTAATCCTACTTAAGTGACAAAAATTATTTCCTTAGACATCAAAAACTACAATAATCATATGAGAAAAAGTGCTTTAAAATGCTTTAGGAATCAATAAAAGTTTTTTTAAAACATATAAGGTTATAATTTAACCAGCTAGAATAGATTGTTATTCTTTCTATTCAGTCAAATTCATATCTACTTACTTTTAAATTTCAACAAAGTTAAACTTTAAATAATCACTAATATTTATACATTATAGATTCAAAAAAGCATTCTCTCCTGTTGTAGATATAAGGAATATATAATTTTATTTATATTATTTATTAAGAATAAATTAAATAAAAAGTATGAAAATAAAAGTAAAAACTTAAACCTTATATATATTTTACTAGCTATAAACTAAGTAATATATGCCAAAATATATTTGTAATGATAATTATATGCAATTTTAAATGCTGTATTTTTTCACCTACCTCCTCCAGGCTAAAAAGAACTCCTCCAATCGGTGCTCCAAAGGCTACAGAAACACCTGCAGCCGAAGCAGCTGACAGCACCTAAAAAGAGGATATGGCATATTTATATTTTCTTATACATTCAAACACACCAAATAAAAATTCTTCAGGTTACTCAAATTTTCCAAATACCTCTTCTGAATATAACCACGTTTCCTTCCTCCCCAAGTAAAGGTAGTATTTATTAATCGTAAAAAGATTTTTTTCTCTTCTGCTTTAATCTGAAAGGTCATTTATATATTCACTAGTCAGTCAAAAAACAGTTATACCAGATAAATTAATGTAAATAGGATGTAAAGAGGAGGATGCAATGAATACAGATGACTTTCAAGATGAATGTTTGCGAAGACAAGTAAAAAGAGAAGTAACTGGAATATGGGGAGAGGAATTTTTTTTTTTTTTTTTTTTGAGACTAGGTCTTGCTATTTTTGCCCGTGGAACCGCAGGCTCTCGTTGCCCGGGGTACCACAGACTCAAGCAATCCCCAGCCTCAGCTTCCCAGGTAGCTGGGATTACAGGCGCGCACCACCACGCCCAGCTATTTTTTTTGGTCTCGCTACGGGCCCCAGGCGGGGCTCAAACCGCAAGCACAAGCCACCGTGCCCGGCGGAGAGAAATATTTTAAATAGTTTATCATTTCATCAAATTTTAGAGTTCATTACTTCATTATTAATAAACTCTTCCAAATCCTAGTAAACTATTCAGAGAATATAAAGTCTACTGCATTTTCCTGTATATTAATTACCCCCAAGTCCTCTGAAAATGCAATCAATTTTACTGGCATTCATGTTACTTCACAGAAGAGGATCCCAGTCCGCAAATACTCTGTAAACAGTTTCGCTACTGCCAACAATGACTGTCTCATTCTGAAAGCACAATCAATGGCTACCCCCTCTTCATAGCTTCACCAAGCAGAAACTCTGTAGGCAAAGCTAAAGGAAAAGGAAAATTCACAAACTCTGAGTCCTCTCTCCAGTTCGCAGATATTGCCCAGTTCTTACCAGTGTGAACTACTTTACTAAGAATCTTTATATCTTTCACTCTACTCTGTTCAGTAAATATCTGGTGGCGCACACCTGTTGTCCAATCACTGGGAGGCAAGAGGCTTGGGATAACTTGAGTTCATGCGTTTGAGACTACCCCAGGCAACATAGCAAACCTGGTCTCAAAAAAGCAGCCAGGCACCATGGCAAGTGCCTATAATCCCAGCTACCTGGGAGACTGAGGTTGGGGATTGCTTGAGTCCCTGGTACCCCAAGCAACATAGTGAGACCTAGTCTCCAAAAAACAAGAAAAGAAAGTTGTCCTAAACAGCTGAATAAAGAGGAATTCCTGTCTCCCCTTCAATGTTAATTTCTGAGTAAACTTCATGAAGTCCTATTTCAAGGCCCTCAGAAATGCCTATGGCGGGTCAAACCACTCCCACTACAACTGGAATATCCTCTAGAGGAAGCACAACTATTAAGATAGCTCAACCCGGGAAACATACTGGGGGGAGAAATAAGAGTTTCTGAAGATGAAAATAACATCTTCAGAACAGGGAAGGTGTGTGGCAAAGAAAAACAAAAGGAAAGACATTTGTGAAATTCAACTAAAACCCAGTGAATATCAGGCAGTCTACCTAAAACAGCTCTAATACAGGAGCAAACAACACTGCAGACAGAGTCTAGAAGGATGTTAGAGATTATTCAAACAAGGAAAGTAGCACCAACAAATCACATTAGATTTTTAATCTGAATACAAATGTTACTCAAAAAAACACAAGATACTTACTTACCTCCCTTTTTTTAGCTTCATTTGTGCTATACTTTGGAAAGAGGTAGGAAAAAATATTTCCACAGCAACACGCAACATGTACCAGGGGACCTTCTTTTCCTAAACTCAAACCTGATGCCACAGCTAGTACCAATGTGATGGTTTTAATCATTAAAGTCCATTTTCCCAAGTAACCTCTGATGATGAATCCACTCAAAATAGTTTTAATCTACAAAGGAAAGATTAAAGTAGCTTAATTTCCTCCAATAAACAAGAAGCTTAAGTTACTCTCTTGTTTTATATACAAAAGTATCTTGCAAAATGCTGGTAGAGTATGAAACAATTCAGTTTTTCAAAAGCTTCAACTATTATGTTACTTATAATAAATCTCTAGCACATAAATTTATAGTAAATCTATACCTTCTAAAAGAAGGATAGAAAGCAAAACTACCTTATGAACAAAATTAAAATATCAGGCCACATTAAAAGGAATGAAGAATTAATATTATTATTATTATTATTATTATTATTATTACTATTGTGAACATTATATAGCCATGAAAAGGAAAATTCAACTATTTCTGCTGTAGAAATAAATACATTTTAGAGAATCTGATAGAGATAAAGATATTATGCCTTCTCACTGTACTTCAATTATGTAATACTGATCTACCTGCATCAAGGATGAAAGCCAAATGTTAGATACTATGTGATATTGCACCTATTAAAGGTCTTCTTGTTTAATACAACTCTGAAAATTACTACAATTTAAAAATAAATGCAATAGAAAAAGCTGGTAATTTTTTAAAAATTAATGAGGGATAAGAAATGAGTCATATCACATACAATGTTAAGTATACTCACTTCAAATTGTTTAAAAAATAAAACAAAAAGGTTGATACTATAGACCTACTGGAATCAGATATTTAAAGTATAAATTGGTTATACTGTCTTTTAAAATCAAGAATCAATTTATCTAATTATAAAATGATTATATAAAGAGAATGAATGTGTTCAAGTCAGGTTTATTCCAACAAAAACCAACTAATCCATCTGAGAACCTAAAGTTACAGATATCTCTCCAGCTCCGTCAGGTTAAATTCTGTCACTGATGTTTAGTGATGGATAAATTTATGGTGAGGAAAAAAAAGAAATCAACCTCCACAGTGAATGATAAAATCATTTAGGGGGAAGTGTTTTCTTCAATAAAGTGTCTACCTTCAGCTTACATGCTTAAAAATTTCTTTTTCCTATTAAAAATAAACCATTGCTCCAAAGAAAAAAACAGAAACAAGTCTTTCCTATGAGGGCAAAATATATGCATCATAGCAATTATTAAATGTTTAATGACAAAGACATTCGCATGGCTTACCTCTGGAATTCCAGATCCACAGGCATATGGAGCAAATACCTTTACCAGAGAAACAGCAAGAAAGGCAAAACTCAAGGCCCAAAAGATGTACATTATATAGTTCATGATGTAAGAACCAGGACCCTAAAAAGCCAATAGTTAAATAACATGAAAGTAAGAGTGCAAATTTAATGCAAGTGCTCTGCCACATAAGAAATGCGGGTAAAACTTATACTTCCCAAATAATGTGATCTAATTAAGTTTTAATAACTGGACTTCATCCTAACTTTCTGTGGTTACAAAAGCCTACTGTACCTCTTTTCTCCAATAAGAAATACATTTCACTCTGTAATGACACAGGTCTGAAAAGGAGACAATCAATCCTCCTTCAAAGGAAGTGATACAACCAAGGAGCCAGGACAGCAGCTCCACAAACCCAATGACAAGAGGTTTACAGACAAGCTCGAACTAGTTACCCACTGTAACGCCACCCCTGGAAATCTAAACACAAAAAAGGGACATTGCACCAGAAAAGAAAGAGAACAGTCAAACAAAAATCAATGACTTGTGGGGAAAGGGAAGTGGGAGCCACCGGAGGCGGGGTAGGTGTGTGGGGGGGGGGGGAAAGGATGGGTCATAATTCCACAAGTAAGACAGAAATTATTTGCAGAAAATAAAATTTATTTAAAAAAAATTTTTTTAATACATATCACATCAAAACCAAGTATAGACATATATAAGACTATGTACTCATTAACACAAGAGTTTTTCACTTATATTTTATGTGTTGCAGTGGAGTATCATCTTTCCCATGCTACTGTATCACATTTCTTTCTTTTCTCTCCCCTAATGTGGGTTATAACTTAATTTGTGATTAATTCCATAATTAAATAAACCAGAGACTCATTTCACAATATAAATTATTAATTTATCTTGAGACAAAACAAGACTTACCTCAGCCTGACCTATGATTAATTCTGCCCATGTTTTCCACTGTGGACATTTATCCCTCTCTTCAAATGTTGTTTCATTGGATCCCCAACAACACTGTTCATGGTTGTACCACAATGCACTAAGGCAAATGCCCTCTTTTAGATCAGTCATCCAGTCGGCAGCAATATCTATTAATCCAGCCAATGCCCCTGTAAACATGTTGGAGATGGTTAAAAAAACAAACAAACAAAAAAAAAATCATGGGAAAGAGAGGACTTTCTATAAGTAAAAGGGCCACAGAAGGAAAGATATAGAAGTACTTAAGCTCTTCAAATCTTAACTATATGTATGTCTAGCTATTTGCAGCTTTTAAAAAGTAATATATTCTTAAAAATAAAACATTCTTCCCTAAAATTAAAACTAGCAACATCATTCAAATTAACTAATTTTTTAATTGTAATTTTTTAAAAAGTTATTTAAAGATAGTAAAATCTCTTCTAAAGACAGTTACTAGGCAGGAGGTTCACAAACCAGGTTACTGAAGGTAGAGTTTTACTAGAGTTTTAATCTGATAGTTAATAAACAGACTTATAAATGACCTTAATTTCATTAAAATTTAATGTCATGAGAAACAATTAAACTCATAGCATTAATGAATTACTGACAGTTTCATTTTTTTCCTAAACAATAGAAACCAAATATATCAAGATGATTTTACTGATATGAATTTATAGTTAAAGCCTAAATTTTGCCAGGCACGGTGGTGCGTGCCTGTAAGGGACAGCTTATGGAGTTGCGGTGGGGTCTGGATATAGTGGTTCAAGTCCCACCCGGGGCAGCACAGTGAGACCTAGTCCCAAAAATTAACTGGGCATGGTGGCACGCACCTGTAATCCCAGCTACCGGGGAAGCTGAGGCTGGGGATTGCTTGAGGCCGTGGTACCATGGGCAAACGTGAGCCTGCAGTTCCACAGGCAAAAATAACGAGACCTAGTCTCGAAAATAAATAAAAATAAAGCCTAAGTTCTCATCATGTGAAAAGATCATTGAGTGATATACACTGCAGCCACCAAAATCTCCTGCGTGCCAATCAGACTTATTCTCCATATATACTGTATATTTTTTTCTTACGTTCTTCTGGATATAATCTTCCATGGTAGAAGCAGAGTGACATTACAACCATCTCTGTCTGTTTTCAGATGTTCAACTGTCATTTCTTGAAATTTCGTAACATAGGCACTTGGTGGGCATTCTATAGTACGACAGCTGAAAGTAGAAGCTTCTGAGCTTTTAAAAACCTGAATTTAAATCTTTGGTCACCTACTACCTTCATGATCTTAGTCAAGCTACACGACCTCTCTCATGCTTAGTGCCCTCATCTGTAAAACAGTGTCGACGATAGCAACTGCACCACGGATCGTCATGAGATTAACGTTCACGAAAAACTTCTACAAGAGTGACACGTAAGAATGACTCCATAAATCTTAGGCGTTCACTAGACTGCTAATGAAAGAAAGAGACTTTACTGATCATCTTGTTCATACCATGTATTGTACAAACAAGGAAACTGAGCCCAGAAGATTTATCAAATTGGGTAGACACTTAAAAGTCATAGGAAAAAACTAAACTGAAGTTTCCTGACTCCTAGTTTTACATTTAAGATGATTTTCTGAAGGTAAGAAACAAATGCTTTTAAAAATTCAGTGGTACCTGAAAGAAAACTGTAGCAAGAAGAGGGAAGCAAAGCTACTTAATGCTCTTTTAACCAAAACAAGATTGCATTAAATTATTTTTTACCTGATGCCAATCCTGTCAGTGTTACTACTAGCCATCCTGACCACGCATCATACAAACTTTTTGTCATTTCCCATGCTGATTCTTTCTTTTTGCTGTTGATCTGAAATTAGAAATGTTTATGCTTCATTTTTCAAACTACGAGAAGTCACAACTCTAGAATCGGATCATTTTCTCAGCTACTTCACATAGGACAGTATTTCCTAAAGTAAATAATGGGACAGATGAGTTTGGGACAAAGTCATCATGTAGGCAGTTGCTGTATCCGTACATCAGATGACAAGCATTTACCTCGAGAGCTGTATTTTTAACAAGAACCTCAGAATTTGAGGGCAAGGGATACACAAACCACATAAAATCTGACCTAGGCAGTTTTAATTAAATCAAACTTAGGTGGTATTAACAAAAATAAAGCATTATAGTTTAAATTGTCTGTTTCCTAATCATTATCTGGTTCTAGCTGTGCAGTGGATTATAATATTCTTATCAAGGTAAGATCAGTGACTAACAGCACCATGCCTATAAAAGTAGTGTGAAATAATCATGTGAATACAGGGGTCCCAAAAATTTGCAGCCCCCTAAGCTTGCGGGTATGGAGAGTTCCCAACCTACTGGTAGGATTCAGAGTCTCTCTTTCATTACTGTGTAAGACAAAAAAGTTCTCCATGGATACGGTGTAGATTGTGAGATGACAGGTTGGTAAAAAAAAAAAAAATCTGATTTTTATATTTCATTCTACTAAAACACAAAAAGACAAGTCTTGTCTCAGTAAAATGCAAATATATCTAAAACCTGTTTCTAATCATTACAAAGCCCTTCTTCCTACCAGAACGGCTCTTTATAAGAAGTTATTTTCTCAGCCAAAAATTCTGCTGCTCAACTTATTCAGCTAAGGCCAAAAATCATTGACCTTATCTATTTTAAGCAACAAGGTCTCACTAAAAATATTTAGCAAGTTCTAGGTTGGATGAAATCATTTTACTCTTTGTATTACCACAAGCAATCAATCACAGACACTATCCATTCTTTGGGTATTTCAAAATAGTCATTAAACCCATGTTGCTTTTTCTCAATGATTTGAAATGTTTAATTTATTATAATACATGGAAACCATCCAAATGCTCAATATAATATTGATTACAAAAGCTATAGTTCTCCATATAATGAAAACTTCTGCAGTCATTGAAACCAAATGAGAACAGAGTCAGGAGATGTGATATATACATATAGTGGAATACAATTCAGTTACAGAAAAGGGCTCTTGCCATTGCAGCATGGACTGAACTGGAAGGCATTGTGTTAAGAGAAATACGTCAGAAGAAAACAAATATTAGATGATTTCACTCATGTGGAAAATATATAGAGGGGAAAAAAAGGAACCGGCAAAACCAAACTAAAACAAATCCTAGAGATATGACTACAGAATTAAAAGCTGCTAGAGGAGACTGGCTGAAGGTGGATATATAGGTGGTAGTGGTTCAGTGACCTAGAGTAAAGGACTGTGGTACCTCGAGGGCGGCAGCAACATGGTAATACACACCTGAGAAGGTGTGAACCTACTGCCCTAAGTCACATATAGTGATGTAAACCAGTGTTACCTCAATAAATATCTTTTTAAAATGAGATAGATGCAGTATTGTGTGGGGATAATAGAAAGGAGGTTGAACATATGCTACATAAGAGTGTATATGTGTGTGTGTGTGTGTGTGTGTGTGTGGAGAGAGAGCAAGAGAAAGAGCTATATTTTAAAAAATAAAGCATAAAATTAAATTGTCAAACATTACTTATAAGAGAGAGAAAGCAATAGGTTTGAAGGGACAGGTGCTTTAAAACAAAGCATATATAAATACCAAGGACAAAAAGTACCGCAAAAACAGAAAACACTGACTTCACTAAGCACTGCTGTGACGGTGCTGGTAATGTTCTGAAATTGCTATATTTGTACTGTGAAGTCAATCAAATAATTATATATGTGATGACAGGTTTTGGGGATGGCTGAAAGGAGGTACAAATTTAAGAAGTAGATGTTAAAAAAAAAGTCCTATCATATTGAATTTAAATTAGGAGGTTTTCTATAAACTTAAGAGGCCAGAAACAACCCAGACACAGGTAAGAGTTTCTAGTGCCCAGACTACTGCACCATCAACCTCCAGAGGAACCAGAACTATTTAGAGAAATGGCTGATTCCAGGTTTGGAGCAGAAATTTAAAAAGGTACACTAGGATCATCCTGTTTTCACAGAATACACAAAGCTCATTATGTCTAAGGACTTAGGCACCCATCTAAATAAGATCCCACTCTCGTCCAAATCGGAATAACATGGGCACCAATAAGGACAATGAGTGTGATGAATAAGACACACCGAGTATGTTTAAATGCAAGAGTTCATAAAGACAAAGGAGGAAAAAACAAAAAGCAAACAAATGTCACTGGCCATTTTTGAGGTCACTTTTGACGATGCTAGGGAACCATATGATTTTCCACACTTTTCCCTTTTCTGTACAATGTAAACTTCAGGGAATCCAAATAATTGCTGAGGACAGTTTTTTTAATAGAAATATTCAAACTAATAAAAACTAATTTTAGACTACTTCTCTAAAATACCAAAATAGTAGAATTGAAATGACTTTAATATTGATGTGCTTTAAAAAATCTGGATATAGCTGGACATGGTGGTGCTCGCCAGTAATCCCAGCTACCTGGGAAGCTGAGACTGAGGACTGCTTGAGTCTGTGGTACCCCGGGAAACATGAGCCTGCAGTTCCACAGGCAAAATTAGCAAGACCTAGTCTCAAAAAATAGATAGATAGATAGATAGATAGATAGATAGATAGATAGATAGATAGATAGATAGATAGATAGATAGATAGATAGATAGATAGATAGATAGATAGATAGATAGATAGATAGATAGATAGATAGATAGACAGATAGATAGATAGATAGATAGATAGATAGATAGATAGATAGAGAGATAGAGAGAGAGAGAGAGAGAGAGAGAGAGAGAGAGATAGATAGATAGATAGATAGATAGATAGATAGATAGATAGATAGATAGATAGATAGATAGATAGATAGATAGATAGATAGATAGAATAATCTGGAGCAGGACTACAAATGTAACAAAAAGCTTAAATGAATATAATTAGGTAGATCCTTATAATTTCCATGATAATATGAGAATATAACCTAGTTTGTGCACTACAACTACAGCTACTATATGATATAAATTTGTCTTTACTTTTTATTTGTGTCTGTCATTAAATTAATGAGATAATTCAGATAAATTCTTCAGGAAAAAAAAAGAGTAGACAAGTGTACTGGCATAGGATTTTTTAAAAAATTTAATGGCTTATGAACAACCTTACCAATGTACAGAATTTCCCAGTTATAAAAAATTTTGCATTTATATATAAGCCAAGAAATTTGAAGTGACATTTGAATAATACAGATTACTGATATGACTAGCTCAGATATTTGCTGTCTCCAATATCATCAGACTATTTTGAATGTTTTCAAGGACTGTGGATTACTTTCATAAGCAGGGTTACTACGATTTCCTAGTCTGTTTTCTTTAAAATTTTGTGAACATGGCTATCATTTGGACACTTCCACAGTACTTCACTCTAAAAACTCATTGAAAATCTAACCTGAAATCTGTTAATAAATCTATAATTTATATACTTCTAAGCACAGTTAGATTTACCTAACAGACATACAAGGTACAGGATTACAATTAGTTTCATTTAGGAATACTGGATTAAAGTAGAGGTTCACAGAGAGTGTCTCATATACGCCCTGAAGGTCACTAAGATCAACTTCGGAGTAGGGACCTATCTCTTCAGAACAATATAAGCAGTAATGTGCCTTTTTGCCTGGGTTACTGTTCTTTTTGATAATGCAAACGCAATGTTAAAACTGCTGGTTCCTCAGCACGAATCAAGGCACTGGCATCCAAGT
This sequence comes from Uropsilus gracilis, assembly GCA_004024945.1. Lineage (NCBI taxonomy): Eukaryota > Metazoa > Chordata > Mammalia > Eulipotyphla > Talpidae > Uropsilus > Uropsilus gracilis. The sequence continues at coordinate 13,714 of PVHY01021768.1, forward strand.
ATAGTGGTAGGCAATTATATTCTTCCCTGTCACTTATCCCACTAAAAAATGTCATTTCTACTTAAGAATGTTTTTGGAGCAATTATGATCCTAGCAAATGTTTTTAATGTTATATACTATATATATTATACTTTATATATACATATATTATATATGTATATACAATGTGTATGTATATATACACATTGTATATACATATATATGTTATGCATATATATGCATATATGTGCACATATATGATATGTGTGTTTGCATACATGCATATATGTTATGTTGTATATGCATGTATATGTTATGTATATATATGCATATATATGTTATGTGTGTGTATATATATATATATAAAAAAACACTTTTCTTGAGAAAAAACATGATTTGCATTACAAAATAAACCAGGCACTTACTTGGAACACTATTTTTACTTGAAAAACAACAAATTAGGGCCGGACACAGTGGTTCGTGCCTTTAAGCTTCAGCCTATGAAGCGACCGGAGCTAGGGATCATGGTTCAAGTCCTGCCTGGGGCCCACAGCGAGACCTAGTTCCCAAAAAATAGCTGGGCGTGGTAGTGCACGCCTGTAATCCTAGCTACGTGGGAAGCTGAGGCTGGGGATTGCTTGAGTCTGTGGTACCCCGAGCAACGAGAGCCTGCGGTTCCATGGGCAAAAATAGCGAGACCTAGTCTCAAAAAAAAAAAAAGAAAAGAAAAGAAAAACAACAAACTAAGGTTTTGTGAACTTAGGAATTTGACATGTACTTTCTCAAAAAAGAATCAATTTAGCTTGTCATCTTAGGTAAAATAAACATGTGTTTGTTCCCAATGATAGAATCTGAGCTTTTAAGTGAAATTAGAATTCTTAAAAACTTGCATTCATCATTCTAAGGATGACAGATTCCTAAAAAAGACTTTTTAAAGAGATCAGTATTGATATAACAAATGTGACTTCTAAGTATTAAATAATATTGTTTAGTAAAAAGCATCAACAACTGAAAGATATGTATAAATCACTGAATCAATATTTTGCAAATGATTAACACATCATATAAAAACATACATTCAAAGTTCAAGGTAAACATATACCTGAAGGGTATGACCCTAAACCTCTAAATCCTCTACAATGTTTTAAGTCAATATCAACTCAATAAAAAAATATTTTCAAGTAAAATGATGGATATTAATGCAACAGGAAACAAGAAGTTTAACAATATAAGTTTCATTTACACATTACAATCACATTTAGGAAAATTTTACTTGTCATTTTAGTGCATTATAAAAGATTATCCACAATGATCTAAAAAGATCATTAAAATAACCCTAGATTTTTCAGCTACCTATTTGTGTTTTGTGTGAGGCTGAATTTCCTTCATATACTTCTAGCAAAACAATATGTCATTAGCAGGCAGCAGAAGTAGACAGAAGAAATCAGTCTTATTAAATCAGAAAACAAACTTATAAAAATGCAACAAAGTAACTCTCACAAAAGTTTTCAAAACGTAGATATTTTCATAGGAATATGTTACACATGCTAACATGTAATGAGTTTGATAATGCTACTTCCAAGTGAATTAATACTCTATTAAACTTCTCAGTTTCAATTCTCTGGCATGGTAAGGATCCATTAATATACCCAGATAAACTAAGTTCCCGAGGTATCTTCAAAAATTATCTAGAGTTTAAAGGGGATCTGAGAGACACAAAGACAAATCAGCTCAAGAATCACTATATAGAATAGTGCTTTCATGTACTCTCTTATGCCATAGCTGCTAGGCTGCTCAAAGCCAAAATTCATTTCTCCATGTCTTGAGCCATGGCTTAATCTTTCCATCATCCACCACGTTCTGTGTGGTGTTTTCCCTCACCTTCTTACAAGACCGCTGACAAAAATACATTAAATTACATAGTTATGGCCTATTCAAAAATATTACCAAAACACTTACCCGCCTATGCCGCTCTCTGTCTTTACATTTTTCTCGTACCCAATCAATAGTATGGAAGTCATCGTATGTACCAACACCTGGAATTGGTTCATCCAAAAGATCCAGTAAGTGAGTAGAACTGTTAATGCTGCCTCCATTTGTCATTGTATAATGAGTCCCTGCAGAGCAAAAGGAAAGGAACAAAGCACTGATTTCATGACAGACAACGTAACCTTCTTAGAAGTTCATTAATAATTCATGAGGAAATAGTCACATTTGAAATAATGGCAATAAGATGCAGGACAGTAGTTAGAAAAATTACACCAAACTTGGAAGTAAGGCAAAAAGATTATGGTATGTTCTTTTTCAAAGTAATTTGTCAAATAGAAAAGAGAACCCTTAGAACTGTGGTGTTTCTTTTTACCATCAAAGAAAATTCTCTCCTTCACTGACTACACGTATTTCAGCCTTACACACCCACCTCTAATTCATGTTTATAATCAAGCTGGTTCTCTCATTAGTACATCTTTAACACATGCTCACTGTACACTTCACTGTACAAGTAATAGAACTGAAGAAGTTAAAGGAAATTCAAAGAATTCACAAAAATATATAAATGAAATGGATTTTAAATCTGAAAGTCAAATCTAATACAATAAAGAAATTTACATAAAAAGAAATGCAAATCAAACTAACAATATTACTTTGCCCTATCAGATCTGTGAAGATCAAAAAGAACTTCACAAATACAATGATATGGGAAAGTTATAGGAGAAGTTGCTCCAGAAAAGTATTAGTAAGTATAAACTGACATAGTCCTTTTGGAAAGGTCAAAGTACCAGTATTTTAAACACACAGATAAGATACTCTCCAAGCCAGCAAGTTTTTTATTTCCTGTAGTTTATGAGCCTGTAAATTACGCAGTGTGGACAGAACATCTTACTACATACTATAGGAAAGGAAGCAAAAAAAAAATAATGCCCCAGTGCTTATAATCTAAACAGAGATTACCAAAAGAGCCAGAAAGTAAATATTTCACTCTTTGGCTTTGCAGTCATAACACTATTCCTCTGGGTCATATGAACACAAAAGAACAGACAAATATAAAATGAATGGGTATGGCTGTATACCAGTAATACTCAATTTGCAAAACAAGCAGAAGACAGGATTTGGTTCAACCCCTGATCCAAAGTCTTTGCAGCACAAAGACAACTAAAGACATGTATTAATTCTCTTTATTACATAGGTATTTTTTTTAGATACTATTGGCGCCAAGGTAAAAGACTGGGGAGTACCTAACCCAAATTTGTTTTAATATTTAATTTAATATTTTAATTATATATATATATATATATTTCACATCACTGTGATCCCTGGGGGTCCTCCACCACCTCCCCTCTCTGGCCACTCCAGCTAGTCCCCTCCCGCAGTTTTGTACTTTCATTTGGATGTCCATATTTTAGTGAGACCATTTGGTTTTTGTCTTTTTCCTTCTGACTGGTTTCTGCCAGTATGATTTCTTCTAGGTACATCCATGGTACCAAAAACTCATCAAATTTGTCATTTTTATTAACCCAAATTTTCTTAAGGTCAAGTTCTGATACTGTACTATAAAATCAATTTTAGTAGTCCTACCTATATTTAATTAGCTCTAAGGAAATCCTGAGATTGTATTTAACATGTACAACTATGCTGCATTAATCAAAAAAATTTCCTAAAGAATCTCAATTTTAGGCCGGGCACGGTGGCTCGTGCTTGTAAGCTTCAGCCTATGAAGCGGCCGGGGCTAGGGATCACGGTTCGAGTCCCGCCTAGGGCCCGTAGCGAGACCTAGTTCCAAAAAATACAGCTGGGCATGGTGGTGCGCGCCTGTAATCCCAGCTACCTGGGAAGCTGAGGCTGGGGATGGCTTGAGTCTGTGGTACCCCGGGCAACGAGAGCCTGCCGTTCCATGGGCAAAAATAGCAAGACCTAGTCTCAATTTTAAATTGTAATTTGAAATAACTATGCTATGTGTTGAAAATGTGAACTACAGGTAGACATCTACAATTAGGAAAGCTATCTGGAGGAAAGAAAACAGGCAAGAAACATTTGGAGTAATATAAATAAAAATCATCAAACTTGAGTCTTTTAAGATTTATATAACTATTTTGAAATACTTGACATTTATTAAAATGTTCCTACTTGTAGGAATTGATTCTCAATTGCCTGCACAAAAACTCTTAAATTTCATTAAACCATTTCATTGAAATTTCATTGAAACATTTCTTGTAATAATGAAAATGTCAAACCAACAAAATTGTTTTACCTACTGGTAATTAAATGAATTATATATATATATATATATATGTATCAGTGCAGTGAAATATAATGCAGCAACTAACATTAACAATGTAATCAATATATATTGATACAGAAAGTTGACTATATTAGTTTTAAAAGGTTAAGTGTAGATCTGCATGTTTAATATGAAATTATTTCACTTTTACTTAAGAATTTCACTTTTACTTAAGAAAAATGCTCACAAAAAGAAAAAATAATGCTCACAGAAAATAGTATGAAACCTCAAACTAATGAAAATGGAACTACCATTTGACCCAGCAATCGCTCTTCTGGGAATCTACCCAAAGGAGATCTCAATGTGGGTACAAAGGGACACCTGTGCTCGGATGTTTATTGCAGCACTATTTATAATTGCAAGAACTTGGAAACAATCCAAATGCCCCAAAAAAGAGGACTGGATGAAAAAGATGTGGTATATATACACAATGGAATATTAAGCATCGATAAAAAATGACAAATTTGATGATTTTCTGGTAACATGGATGTACCTAGAAGAAATCATACTGGCAGAAACAAGTCAGAAGGAAAAAAACAGATACCAAATGGTTTCACTAATATATGGACAACCCAATGAAAGTACACAACTGTGGGAGGGGACCAGCTGGAGTAGCCAGGGAGGGGAGGTGGTGGGGGACTCCCAGGGACCTCAATGAAGTGATTGATGTGAAATATATATATTTTTTAAATTAAAATTTAAAAAAATTTTAAAAAAAGAAAATAGTATGAAAAATCTGAAACCACGTTATCTCTAGAAAGCAAAATTGTGAGAACAAGCAGAGAATGAACTTTCACTTTATATTTTATACTTATAGACTGACATAGATACAAACAAAAAAATTATTCTTCTAAACAAGTATTAGTAGGAATATGGACAGAATTCTAAAAATAAGAAATTCTAACCATAAAGTGAAAAGAGCAACAAACTAATACCAAAAGGCCCACATTCTAGTTCTACAAAACTAAGCAATCTTGCACGAGTCATCTTAATATCTGTATGACATATGCTACAGTTTATAATAGAGTAAAGAAGCATCTGAAATTTCTAAAGCCCTAAACACTTAGAAAAACTCATGCATAATTTTAAACAGAATATTTTAACATAAGTGATTACAAATTACACTTTCAAATTATGTAGCAGTAATATAAATTTTATGCTAAAATTAACAATTTAGAAATATATCATTTTAATGGAAATGTAATTGTTTAATATCCTATATACACAAATATTTGAACAAACATTACAAAAATAAAAACACAAGAAATTTGCTCATCTTATTCAATTACTTTTAAGGAATGGCAGTCTTTCTGCTATTAAATTGACTCATTCCCTTTTTTTTTACAGATACACTATGATCATAAATGTTAAGTCACACTGCAAAGCTGTCACATAATCTAAACAGAGATTACAGCAAAGCTATAATTTGAACTTCCCCCAATCACCATATACAATGTCTAGATTAGAGGAAGAGATTATCTTATGATCAAATGGAATTACGGAAGGTGCGGGGAAAGCATCAAGAGTCATCATGCCAGTACCAAGGACCCACTTAACTACAATAAGTCAAGTAAACCATACTGTTGGTTGCAAGTTCTGTTTCTTGATAATTCAAAGAGGCAGTAGGAATAAGCACTAACAAAGAAAAGGTTAATAGTTTCAATATCCAATAAATAATGAATCCTGTACTAATATAAGTCTAGCTGCTTCTAACAACACAGCAGTGTTCTCTCTGAGCCCTCTATTTAATATATTTGAATGTTTGCTTCAGATAGGGAAGTAGTATATTGCTTTCAGAGTTTCTGCATTAGTACTCCAGGAATAAATAATCTACCACTCTTGCCCAAAGGCTTAAAGGTCCAATCTTTGCAACAGTACATGTTCAGTTACAGAAAATATATACTCTAAATCTTATATTTAATACAACTAAGCTCTTTCTTCCCGCTTCTATCCTATCTTTATTCAATAATTCCCACGTTATTTTTTAAATTAAGATGGATATTAGCCGTAGAAGTTTGCATTTCCAATAGACTTTTTGAAGGTCAGTCTCATACCTATTCATTTCTACCTGATATAGTAGCTGTGTTTGAGAAAAGTAAAGAGGGAGATACTGATTGGTATTCTTAGCTTTAAAGTAACCCCACAAAGGTTCACTGTTGCCCCTTCTTAAGAAATAAAAAGAAGCCTGGGTGCCTCTGTGATTCATTCTTTCAAGATGACTTAGACTGTGAGATGCAGTTTAGTATAAAGCTGACCAATTTCCTTTTCCCCATGATGGGGCTGATTGGAATATTTCTATGACTCTGGTAAACATAATTTAATAGACTCCCCAGGAGGTAGTTTTAATGTGAATTTAACCTGAAACAGATTTAAAGCAACAAGTTTCCTTTCATCGTGTTTCTTACTCATTGTGTGGGGTTATTACATACACAGACAAATGAAAAATATCATACTGAATGTGAAATCAATTAACTTGTTTTTTAGAGTCTATCATCGCAGAAATACTGCTAAAACAAAAGTCAACAATCAGCTTGCTAAAAAATGGCTCAAATTTGTACTTTAGTATTTATATGATGTTTCACATATTTCAGTAGTTTGTTCTGCCATGGAACAATCTGAGAACACAAAGTTCTCATGGAAAGAAGTAAAAAGAGGGGGAGAAATAGAAAAAACATTCTATCCTATTCTACACATGGTAGAGAATGTTAGTTTCTCACAGGATCACAGAAATGCCAACATATCCCACATCAGAAGTAATTTTAACAGTGCTGTTTCCTAACAATTACTTTTAAGTATTCCTAAGAGAGCATTTGTGTACAGCTCATTGCAGCCTAGATTTGAACAAAGTTTAATTTACGTGTGTGAAATTGATATGAACAAATAAATCATGTGTGAACAAAACTTTTCTAAGTTCCAGTGAGTTAACCAACTGCAACTCTCAACTTCATCTTACGCAGGAATGCTGCATATCAAGTTAAAGTTTTCTCATGCATTAAGTAAATCTGTTATTCCTAAAGTAATCTCTCAAAGATTAGTTAACAGGAAATTATAATACACTTTGCTCAGATATCTAGGAAGAAGCTCTTGAAAACAAAGAGATTTAAAGGATGAAATAAAGGTGGTTAGGCCACACTTCACTGATGATGCCTCTGTCTTCGTATAGTTGAATTTTATAACATAAAGGGACATGATTCACCATGGACTTTCCATTTCTTAGAGAACATGCAGCTCTCATTCATTTATCCGTGAAGACATTGTTACAGATGTACCAGAACACCTCCTAGAAATAATCATGATTTCTTAACCCAAATCTATCTCCTTGTTCTTTCCACACAAGTTTCCCCTATCAATTCAGTGAGACAGGAAAAAGAAATACATGGCAAAATACAGAAAACAAGATTTGCTTATGTGACTTCTAGGTTTCAAATGTAAGCTTTTGAAACCTATAAAAAAGGCAAAATCTTAAAAACGAATCTTTTGAGTTGTGACAGATTCAGAAAAGCCATGATTCTGCAATAAGTCTGGGCCTAGAAACAGATGCAGAATCAGTTCTGCAGAGTTGCAGGTTTACTGAGGAAGGTGAGAGATCTCAGCAAACACTGAGATGCAGAACAGATTAACCCAGAGGGCTGCACTAGGTAGATAAACAAACCTAGAAGAAGGGACAATGGAGAAATAAGGAAGGGCTTATAACATTTTAAAGAGAATTTTTTTCCTAGATCAGAGGAAGATGCCAGGAGAAACACACCTGGAGTCCTAAAACTATAATAAAATCCTTTTAAATAAGATCTCTGAGGAAGCCATGTTGGTATCCTTTGCCCCTCCCTGGCTCCTGCTTTTCTATCTCCTTTATTTCCAATAAATAAATTTGCCTCTTTCAACTTACTCTCCCCTACCATTGAGGTGTTTTCTACAGATCGAAGACAGGGACTTGGGAAGAAAACAGTTTCATCATGAGTATTAAAAGAGTTAAAATGACAACCCAGCTTCAGGCTTTAACTGTTTTTTTTTTTGAGATTAGGTCTCACTATATGGCCAGGGGTAGTCCCAATCCTGTGGACTCAAGTGATCCCCAGCCTCGGCCTCCCAGGTAACTGGGATTACAGGCACCTGCCACTGCACCCAACTGTTTTTTCCAGAACCAGGTCTCACCACTATGTTGCCCAGGGTAGTCTCGAACCTAAGAATTCAAGGGTTTCCTGTCCTCTTGCCTCCCAGCACTTGGATTATAGCCGCATGCCACCACACCCAGTTTCAGGCTTTAACATTTTTAAGCAAAGAAATCATACACTTACAAGCTTTTCATTACTTTGCATACTTTCTAAAACCATTCCATATTATTAAATGCACACATCATTAAATTTTGGTCACAATATTCAATGTTGGGATGCACCTTAATTTAAACAAATCAGTTCTCTTGCATTTACAAACACACGCAATGAGCGTACACATATCTAGCCATCTTCTCCAGTGAAGTGTTAAAAGTTAAACTTTTCTCTATTTCTTAACTTTTTCCCAACCTCATATGCAGAGAGATTCAACATTAATACGCAGTTATGTGTCCAAAGTTAAAATAACCACATCATCAATGAAATGTCTTTAGGTTGGGGCCATTTATTTATATACTAGACCTTGACTGTTTCTGTCCTCTTGGTAAAGTAACCAAGTAAAGTTTGGAAGATTCTATCCCTCACTGTAAGCAGTCTTGGTGAGGCTGTCAATGATGGAGGTTTCCCCCTACCCACATGAGAAAAAGGCAGAAGATCCAAGTTAGACTAATCAGACTAACTCCTAGAAATATAAATCTTGAGTAAAGTAATACAAAAATAGTAAAAGTCTATTAATTTTATTAGCAAAATCTTCAGAAGGATATGCTGTCTGCATCCCCAAAGTGTGTGTTCTAAGCAAGTCGATTTGAACATAGTAACTCCAAAAGACAGTACAAAACCAAAGATTTTTCTGGACATCTGACTACCAGATGGCAGTGCTACCCTTCTAGTATCTAAAGGCCTAAAAACAGCACCAAAAAAAGCCTAGAAAAAAAGGATCAATTTTCCTTCAAAGTGACCTATTTGAATAATTACAAGACCGTAATGTACTTTGAACTAAGGAAGTCCTGGAGTCAAATTTCAGCTCTGCCACTTATTAGCTCTAGGATCCAGCACAGGTTACTTATTAATCTCTTAGACATGTGTTTTCTTATCTACTTTTAGAGTATAGTGTGTGTATTAAAGATAAAGTAAAATATCTACTATTATAGCTGACAAATAACAGGAAGTCAATGAACACAAGCTAATGCTGCTGTTCAAAATATTTTGGTGTTAAGATTTCATTAGCCGGGCACGGTGGCTCGTGCTTGTAAGCTTCAGCCTATGAAGCGGCCGGGGCTAGGGATCGCGGTTCGAGTCCCGCCTGGGGCCGTAGCGAGACCTAGTTCCAAAAAAAAAAAAAAAAGCGGGGC
>PVHY01021769.1:0-23410 GCA_004024945.1 Uropsilus gracilis
CTTCCCTTCCCTTCCCTTCCCTTCCCTTCCCTTTCCTTTCCTTTCCTTTCCTTTCCTTCCTTTCTCTCTTTCATAAAATTTTACTCAGAACCCACCTCATTTGGGGTCTTTCACATTTTTGTGCGACTGGAAATTCAAGCCAGTGCATTAAAATTTTTGTTTTGTTTCTGGAGGGGCTGTCAGATACCATCTCTGGTTAACTGTCCCCCATGTACTATACAAGCAACTATGGGCAGTCCTCAGAGTTTCAGATGTGCAGATGCCAGTCAGAGGGGGGCCCATGAGGACTGGGGCTCCAGTGACTGGTCAGCACATCTTTCTGCATCTGTTGAAAGAATACTTTACCCTGATTTCTGTGCCATGTGCCCTGTGGAAGAGCTGAAAACCTTTCAGACTGAGCTCAACTGCTCAGTGACATCAGCAAATGAGATGACCAGGGCTGCCCTGTGCCTGGCCCCACTAGTCCATCCCAGGTGCTTCATTCACATATGCTGAATACATAAATCAAAGCTTTTCTCAGAGCCGGGGGCCTGGTTATTGAGGTGGGCTTTACCTGCTAGCCAGCCCAGAGAGCCTGTGGGGAGAAAAGGGGCCCTCCTCCCAGTAACCTAGAAGAAACCACTTCTGGATGGAGGGTCCTACAGTGATAGTTGGAAGTCTCTACCTTCCATGGGGAGCATATCTAAGTTTCAAGTTCACTTCTGAGGAATTGAGTTTCAGGGATTGGCTGAGCACATGCCATTTGACAGATACTATACAAGGCTCCAGGGATGCTAAAGTGAGTAAGACAGCTCCTGGCCATATTTTGTATGTGGCCAACAGAGGTGTCATTAGAACCAGTTCTTTGGGTATATTTAGTCCTGGAAGTAGTTTGTGTGTTGGCAGAAATGATCCCCTCTCTCTCTCTTTGGAATACCAGGGAAGCAGGAGGCTCCTTATGCGTCAAATAGTCTTAATATTCAGAAAGGTCCAGACATTGTGGAGGAAAAGCCACCCTTCTTAAATCATGTGGATGTGCTACCTAGAGCATTTGGCTCACACAACACTGAGGGGATGGGCTGTTTCATCACTCTGTGTACATTTGTCACACGCATCCTGTGTGTTGAAATTTTACAGAGGCATCCATTCTTCTCTACTTTTTTTTATCATCTCTGGTTTAGCTGAGGGAAGGGACCCAGGAGCTTAGGTGGATGGATGCAGGTGTGTCTGATCCAGGTGAAAATCAGGGTTCTTGACCAGGAAAGTGGCATTTCAGGGTCCCCTGGAGAGGACAGATTGTGTAGAGTCTGGGCTGGTGTGCAGTTCAAGACTGTTTACCCTGACAGTCACCTGTTCCTGCTCTTCTCTCCCTGCATGCTGCATCCTTCCAGTGCAGGGGGTAGTCAAATGTCTATCACACCCACCCCAGGAGATAAATCAAGAGCCCTGCTCTGCCTCCACTGTTGTTACTCTCTCAAATTCAGCCTTGTAAGTAGGAACTGCACCCTTGGGAGCCGAGTGCTATTTCTAGCCCAGGGTTGCCAGTCCAGGAGACTTCTGCTGTTGGCAGACAAAGCAAAGGAAAGAAAGTGAGGCTCCTGGTCAGCAAGGCCTCTCTATGTTTTGTGTGGTTCTGTGTGTCTGTATGTCTGTCTGAGGTCAGAGACGGTGAGCAACAACTCAAGGGGATGTTCAGGTCAAGAAGGGGGTGGATGAGATCTTGCTAAAATTTCATAAATGAGCTTTGAGAAATTCCAAACATAGTCGTTTAAAATCTCTCAACCTATGGAGGGCTTAATCCTCATTAAAAAGAGTTGATTCTGCTTCTGTAAAAACAAACAGCTGCTCCTGACTAGGCCACTTTTGTGTTATTGTTAAATGCCAGAATACTGTGATCTTTTGAGAAAAGATTTATTTTAGAATCAGCCTGAGGAGGTGTGACTGACTTCAGCTGCAAAAATTAATTATAGGTGATGAAGTACTTAGAGAATTCATTGTTTTGGGTTTTTTTTTTTTTTTGCAATTCTTTAAGCTAAAGCATTTAATAAGTTATATAGTTAGATACGAGTTGTATATAGAGTGGAACAGAGCTCTCCTACTCCATAAGGTTATTATGTGCTATGGCATGAGAAATGAATCTACACGACTGAGCTATTGGAAGTACCTTAAAACTGAGCTCACTGATCTGACTATATCATATTAAACAAGTAGCAACATCCTTTCATTCCTACCACTAATAAAATGTTTAAGTCTTTGAGGTCAACTCACAGAGCTACTCTCACTCACTGAATAACTTAATGAGCATCTCCATGTGCTAGAGTAGGCTCCTGGAAATCCAAGATAAATAATCATTGGTATCAATCTTAGAGAAGTTTGTGAAGGAGACAGACTCACAAACAAATACTGAGCAGTGAACCATCAGAAATGCGATGCTGAAACTCTCTGGGGAACAAGGGTGCCTCTGCTGACTCAGATGGTTCAAGCAGACCTGAGGGCCCTTCCTTTAATACAATAATTACTAATCCTTCACAAACTGTAAAAAGAATGTTTTATTTTTATTATTTTTTAATCAAAAATATTTCTGATTAAAAAATAAGTCAGCAATTACTCTTCTGGGAATCTACCCATAGGAGACCTCAATGCTTGTACAAAGGGACACCTGTGCCCAGATGTTTACTGCAGCACTATTTATAATTGCAAGGATATGGAAACAACCCAAATGCCTCAAGACAGAAGACTGGATGAAAAAGATGTGGAGATGTAGTACATATACACAATGGAATATTGCGCATCAAATAAAAATGACAATTTAAAAAAAATATAATTTATTTATATATAAATTTCACATCATTGCAATCCCGGGGAATTACCCCCCCCACCCTCCCCTCCCACCCCCTCCCTTCTCCCTCCTGCCCGTAGTTGTGTGCTTCAGTTTGGTGCTTGGCATGTTTTGTCTTTTCCTCATGGCTTTTGTTTATTTTTTCACAATATCCCATATATTAGTGAAACCATTTGACTTCTGTCTTTCTCTTTTTGACTTGCTTCCACTAGTATGATTTCTTCTAAGTACATCCGTGTTGTCATAAAGTTGTCAAATTTGTCATTCTTAATTGATGAATAATATTCCATCATGTATATATAACACATTTTTTTTCATCCAGTCATCTGTTTTGGGGCACTTAGGTTGCTTCCATGTCCTTGCAATTATAAATAGTGCTGTGATAAAAATCCAAGAATAGGTGTCCCTTTGTACAAGCATTGAGGTCTCTTTTGGGTAGATCCCCAAAAGAGCAATTGCTGGATCAAATGGTAGTTTCATTTTCATTAATCTGAGGGTCCTCCACACAGCTTTCCATAGTGGTTGGACCAGTTTACAGTCCCATCAGCAGTGTAGGAGTGTTCCTTTTTCTCCACATCCTCATCAGCATTTGTTGCCTGTTCTTTGGATGTGGGCCATTCTTACTAGTGTAAGGTGGTATCTCATTGTGGTTTTGATTTGCATTTCCTTTATTGCTAGTGACATTGAGCAATTTTTGATATGCCATTTGTTGGCCATTTGTATTTCTTGGCCATTTGTATTTCTTCTTTGGAGAAGTATCTTTTTAGTTCTTCTCCCCATTTTTTGATTGGACTATTTATTTTGCTTTTGTTTAGTTGTGTGAGTTCCTTGTGGATCTTCGTTATTAAACCCTTATCACTATTGTGGAGAGCAAAAATTTTTTCCCATTTGGTTGGGCATCTTTTAGTTTTTTCTGTAGTCTCTTTTGCTGTACAGAAGCTTTTTAGTTTTATGTAGTCCCATCTGTTTATGTTTCCTTCATAAAAAATGACAAATTTGATAATTCTATGGTAACATGGATGTACCTAGAAGAAATCATATTGGCAGAAACAAGTCAGAAGGAAAAAGACAGAAACGAAATGGTTTCACTAATATATGGACAACCAAACGAAAGTACACAACTGGGGGGGGCGGGGCGGGACCAGCTGAAGCAGCCAGGAAGGGGAGGTGGTAGGTGAGCCCCCGAGACTACAATGATGTGAAATATATATATAATATTTATTTTTAAAAAGTCACATATAAGAAAAGAAATCTCCAGGTACCAAAAGAAAAAGGCCGAATTATAAATTAAAGTGATAAGAGTAACTAGAAAGCTCAGGTTCAAATGCAAACCTTAGTGACCCCAGACCTGTGAATCTAATGGCCAGGTGGAAAAAGGAGGTACACCCTTATTTTGTACTTAAGAGGCAAGACAGGTCTAATGGGAACCTGAATAAAGTGAGGTCCCTGGGAGTGCTCTGTCCATAAAGGCTGTGCTCTCTGGCTCAGTAGGGAAGAGAAGGCTTGCCTTCAATGTGATGTCTTGGATGGAAACAAAAATCCTCCTATATGAAGTTGAATGCACTGTCTGGCAAATTGTTAAAAGCACAAAGTCCAAATTTACCAAACCTGTGCAGAAAATATTTATCATCATGCTTATATCCTGGCCAGTGCAGTAAAAAATAGCAATAAGAAACATAAAAGTTTTCCATCTCAAATGACCTAGAGACACGGTAAAAGTGAAAACGGACCCTTTGAAAAGAATTATTCTGAATGGAAAGTAACATAATGAGAATATAAAAGGTATACAAATGTACCCAGACTTTTTTCTTGAGGAAGGAAAATGTTACAGATAATATTCCATACTTTTAAGAATATTTATAGAAGACAAGAATAATGGAGGTTAATCTTTTCCTTAGATATTCAGATGTGCAATTCTATAAGCTCTCAACCAAAAAAGGAAAGTCTAGAGAGCAAAAATGCTTAAATTATGCCATCAGTGAATAAGTAAGTAAAAGATGCTTTAATCCATATAAAGTAGAGAGTGAAAGGGTTAAGATTTCTTGTCATGATTAATGAAAAAGGTGCTTTCTTGTATCTAGGAATTTATATGTTTATATCTTGCACTAAAGCTTTTAAAATGTAATGCCATGGTAACAGTAGTGTTATGTTTTGCTGTTTAAAATAAACTTAAAAGTTCTATTTTTAATAGAAAAAGCAATAATCAAGTGTAAAGTCATGCTTATCTTTTTTTCTCACTTCTTGGGAGATGTTCAACTTTTGGCACCAAAACTATCAATGTAGTGGTTTCCACCTTGTTCTTTCTGGGTTGGAACACTAGCCCCATTATTGGTTGTGTGACCTTGGAAAAATTACCCACATTTTTTGTGTTTTAGTTCTCAGGGCTGTAAAATGAAAGGAGTAATAATAAGACCTGCTTAATAGGTTTTATATGAAATAAATAGGCTAATACTTGCCAAGTGTTTATACTAGTTCTTGACACAAAGTAAGGGAAAGATACTAGATATCAGTAGCTAACACCAACTTCTCCCATACATTTACCATATGGCATTGGTGCCATTTTTTGTTTCTTGTGCCTGAGTACCCAATAGAAGGCTGAATTACAAATATAAAGAAATTAGGATACAAATATAGATCTTTGAGGGAACCCAAGTATTTACCGTACTTGAAGATAGTACTGATCTGTCCCATGCACACAACCTCCAAATTCTGTTACTTGTTCTAAGATGGAATATTGATCCAATGACTGAGATCCCAGGACACTGACCTGAATCAAGCAATTTTAACTGAGAACTGTGAGTTTAGAATTGATGGGAATTAGGTTTCACCCATTTATTTTTCCTTTGTGGGCCCCTACGTTGTCACTCTCTGTGTAAGTGGCTTAGCCAACTCAGACAATAGGGTTTGTGACCAAGTACTCCTTGCAACAGAGACTGTCTTGATGTGCAACAAGCCTGTTTATTTCCAGCACATGACTAGGTGACCCTCTTACACTGAGGGGTGCTAATTGCAAGCCCCTAACAATTGTGGATGGGTTCTTAAACATGGGTTCAAACAATCTATGTTTTCTCAAATTAAAAATTGTTCTACAATATTTCCTTTCTTTCCATCAGGAAACATCAAGAGTTTTAGTACTTGGAAAAATCATTAGATGGAAGAATTTTTGGTTTTGAAAGACAGTGGAGTAGTGCTATCCTAATCCATCAGGTTATTCTGTGCCGTGGCATGAGAAATGAATTTATACCACTGAGATATTAGAAGTCTGTGTTACAATGTTACTGTATGCTCACCAACAAGCACTCTTATTCTCTTCTTGGGTGACTTTTTGTTGCTATAGAGTGTAATATTTATTTTATTAAAGCACAATTTATGAAAGCTAAGATTTGGGAACAAAAGGGATAAAGTCTTATACACAGTTTAGGCCAATGTCTGAGAGATCAATAGGAACATTTCTCTCTAGAGACCCAGCTGAAAATATTTAACATTTTTTCCTCTTGCTAGTGTTACCTATATACCCTTCCTTTCTTGTTAAGAAATGGCACTTGGAAACAAGATGGGCTTTAATTATTTCAAGGTTCCTGGAACTAGGTACCATCTTAAATGTGGTAACCTATTATTACTTCTAGATTATGATGATGTTGATGTTGATGATGATGATGATGATGATGATGATGATGATGATGAAATATTAGCAACGAACACATAGAAAAGTAGGAATTAGTCAAATGATTAAAGAGGTACTCAATGTACAGAAATTTCAAGACATTCAGTGGTTGGATACAATTAGTTCATAAATCTTCCCAGTGATATATTGGCATGAAATTTTCACCCAAAACACTGGATTAAGTTCAATGAATAATGTGATTTGGCTTCTTCTCCCTAAATAGCAGATATGGGAATAGGCAAGTCAAGAAATTATCCCCCAGAAAATACGAAACAATTAAAATATGCGACTTGTTACAAGGAGTCTGAGAATGATTAAAACAATCAAACACAGAAAGGAGTTTATGAAAGACTTTGGTCTTGGAAGCCTAAAACAAATGGCTAAATAGTTTGAATAGTTAAGAGGGGCATATGTCCCTATGTGAAAGCATTTGACAGTGAGATTTTTCCAAGTACCCTTTTAATGTTGTGACCCCATGATTCTCTCCTTCTTTGGGGTGCTCTCATCAGAAGGTTATGGTTAGCACTTCATAAATTCTTTCTTGTCTTTCATCCCCACAGAATAATGACAATGAATAACAACTTAAGAGTTACAACCTTTGGATTTGCTGAATGAGATCCAAGTGCTTATTTTAAGGTCTCTCCTCACCTAAATTAGCATAACATTAAAATAACGACCTGTGCTTCAAGCTAGGAGTGGTTTTGATTTGGTGAAAAGTTTGCCATTTGTGCAAACAGTGAAACCATCTCCACATCAGAACACAGTCAGGATAGAGTCTATTATACTACAGAATCTGTCAAGAAGACTGACTCTTTCCCTCGACATTGTCTCTGAACAAAATGTCATGATGCGAGCACATTTTAGGTAGCACAAGTTACTTTATTCTATGAAAGGCATCTTTATATTCATCAGAATGTATACTTTATCAATTCAAAAAATCATGTCAATACTAATGATCATTTCTGTTATTTGGCTGAGAGTTGTTTTTTCCTAAAACATTCACAGAGCTTTACGGGAGTCACTCAAAGGCCAACAAGGAAGACCCCAACTAATAGTAACTGAGGCATAGACATGAAATATTTTAAACGTTGGACAGCTCTGTTGGGTAGAGCCAAAATAAGACATGATTTACAGACTCTTGAACCTTGATCATTCTTAAGGATTAAGCTTAATAATGACTTCTTTTATGTCTAGTAGTGATAAACCTGCTTATCAAGAAAAGAGAATTCATGTGATGTTGATGATAATGAAGATGAAACTAATTTATAATAAAAACAGGCAAAATTCATTGCGCTATTAGTGATGTTATAGGACTCCTTTCCCCAATTTCCCTGGAAATAGGAATTTCTGTGCTTCATGCATAAACAAATGCTTGGGTTGCCATTCAACTCTATACTATCTAAGTTTCTAGGAAGTAAATTTGGGTAGCGTGGAGAACACTGTGTTAGACTGGCTAAGTGCTTTTCATTCAGGATCATATTTGACAATTGCAATAACTTTATGAGATCAATAATATTATATAGTCCATTGTACATATGGACTAATGTAGAGAGCAGTTAAGTGACTTGCTTATGTACAGCTTATCTTTAGGAATGTTCACCTAAATTCTAGGTCTGACATTGAACTCCAAACAGAAATGGTAGTTTCTGATGAAGCTTAAACACAAGCCCACATATTCTCCACTGCTTGATGTCCCTATACAGGACAGAGATCATTTCAGTTTCACCCTTCACCCTATCATGCCTGGCTCCTAAAGTATTGGCTCCCAAGCTTCTCTTTCCTCTCTAACATTTCATGTTTCCCTCTCTCCACTGACTGTTTCTCCAGCTAAAGTCTTGAAACCAAGATTTCAAAAAGCTGGCATTTCTGGAGGAAGATGTGACTTGTCAATATGGTGGAGCACAGATATGCTACCAAGGAGGCCAAAGAATACCATGAAACTTTGGAAGAGAGATGAAAATTCTACTTTGAAATACTAGAGAGAGTATGGCATGGGCTAATCTTTATGGGCCAGTTGTGGAATATCACTGGATTTTCCACTTGCAGGGGTAGAGTGAGGTCACTAATAAAATATTTCCCCCCCTTTCTCTCCTTTAAAAATTGGGTTTCTGTAACTTAGACCATGGAGGGGAAAATAAATCTTAGCTTCAATGGTGACTTAGCTGTCTAAGTCATCTGTTTCAAAATAGAACATAATAAGAAGCAGCTGGTAGTGGTTTTAAATCCTGACCTCTACAAAAAGAGGTGAAAATTCACCACCAAGTCCTTTTCTTGTCCAGGGCATCAGTCTGCATTTCCCTCACAGGGTGACATGGATACTATGGGCTTTTTAAAATTTTATTTTTAATTTGTTTGTAACCAAAGCCACACTGTTCCAGTATTTTGCATACAGCATTATAAGTTGAAAATAGAAGATGGGTACAGAATGTACAACATTTTTCTCATTCATTGTTCCATGCCTATAAAAAACACTTTAAAAAGGAAAATTCTACATTCTTCAAGGTAGCAGCTGTAATAGTACTGTTCTCTTTAAAATTTACAAGGAAGAGTAAAAATCAAGCTCTGCAGGCATCACTTCCTCATCTATCTTATACATCCTGTGACAACTAGGGGCAGTCCTGACAGTCTTCATCACTCACAATATACCTCAGAGTTCTTAGATATGTATAGACAACCATGTGCTTTTCACCATCCTCTATGGACTGACTTGTGTTCCCCCCCAAAGTAAATGCTGAAGTCCTAATCCTCAGTACCTGTGAACATGACCTTATTTGGAAAAAGGGTCTTTGCAGATTTAATCAATTTAAAATAAGGTCTTTATGATGGGCCCTATTCCAAAAAGAAGATGGCCTTGTGAAGACATAGAGAGAACGCCTTGTGAAGATGGAGGCAGAGATTGGACTTAACAAGTGAAGGAACACAAAGGTTTGCTGGCCATCACTAGAAGCTAGGAGAGAGGCATGGATCAGATTCTTCCTCAGAGTCTCAGAAGGAATCAACCCTGCCAACATTCTGATTTCGTACTTCTGGCCCCCAGAACTGAAAGAAAATAAATTTCTGTTCTTTGAAGTCGGTTTGTGGTACTTGTTATGGTAGCCCTAGAGAACTAATACACTGTCTTTATGAAAACTGTCCAGAAAAGAACTCTTTGTAACATTACACAGAAGATCTAGAAAAATACTTAATCTGACAATAGCAATAAATATGGAAAGATTATCTGATAAAAAAAAGTATGGGATCTTATAGATTATAATACTTTGGTGGAGAAAAAGAAGGTTTGTCAGAGAGAAGTTTTGCTCATCTTCAGAAGGGAGAGAGTGATGCTCTAATTCAAGAGTGAGGCAACACTTAGTCTGTGGTATATCACTGCTCAGACACCACCAACCACGACTGGCTAAGAAAGTAGGTTCTTGTATGTTGGCCACTTGCCATATGCTTCCATTCAGAGGGGTTCCTCAGAGCCTCTGGGGATGGAGACATCAGTAGATGGAAGGAAACTTGGTCCCCCAAAGAAGATGGGAGGTATTTCCTCACAAGCCCCAGTTCACGTTTTATATTGACATGAGAAATAAATCTTAATTATTTCCATCCACACAGATGACTGTGTTAGTTATACACAGATGACGCCTCACAAATCCTTTTATTCTCTACCTAAACCTAATGCTGATTCCACTCCTGACCCTGATGCCAATGAAACCGTATCATGTGTGACCCACAAAGCTAAAGTACTTACTATCTGGCCCTTTACAGAAAAGTTTGCCAACTCTTGCTCTAGTCCATTGATATGTATTATTATTGTTTTTAATATTATTAAATGGAGGAATTATTTTATTTAAAGGTACTTAAAACAACCAAAGATGCTCTGGATAAAAAAGATTCTTTAATTCTGAATTTCCCCGCTCACCAAACTCAGCAGTCCTGATCTGGTAGATCCCCAGAGGACCATTAAAAGATCATCACGGTGATGTTGACAGCAACTGATCAAGTACTTAGTGTTTTAGTACTACTATGTTGACCACTCCACACACACTCTTGAATTTAATCTCCAGAATTATACGAGAAGTGTAATATTATTATACTCAACTTTATACATGAGGAAAGTGGTGCTTAGAGAGATTAAGTAAGTTAATTGACTTATGTTTAATCTAACAAATGTAAAGACAGAATTTACATTGACATCCCCTTGGCTTCCAAACCCAGACTCCTAACTAAGACACACTGCTCTATCTAAATGAAACTGCCTTCATTTGGTTTCATCTCATGGACAGCCCTAGGCCCAAGAAGGTGAAGGGATATTATGCCCAGGGCCACAGGCTAGTTGGTCATACCATTTGGTCTCAGTCCAGATCTCCTGACTCCTGACATAAAACTCTTTCCCCTGTCTCTGTAGACTTGTTTGTCCTGGCGGAGTGTGGATTGAGAGTGACGTTGACCAGACTGGCTCTGGGACAGAAGGGCTGGGCATGTGTAGGGGTCGAGGCCCCTACATTCTCATTCTCACGCTCATTAGTTTGATGCACTAGAAAATAAGATTATATTGCATGGGGATGCCTATTTTCTTACCCTCAGTTTGCCTTCTTGTCTCTGCTCATAAAAGCCAAACTCACATTTCAGAAGAGGCCCAGTGCATGGTCTGTTCTCCATCAATGGCCAGAGATGATCAACCAGGTATTTCTTCATTCTGATTTGGCCAGCATTTCTCTAACATTGTTTCTCATTCTCGCCTCTGGCTCTTCTGTCTTCCAAATCCAACCCCTGCACCTCAAGAATCTGTCTCTCTGTGCCAGTCCCACAGAATTGCCAAATTGAAAGTAGCCAATTCCTTCTGAACTCAATCCTAAGACCATTCTACCCAGATTTTACACAGAAAGCTTTGTTTCCATAAAACTCTGCTTAGCTATCTACCGAGGAGCAGTGGCTCCCCATTTTCCTGTGAAAAGCTTCATGTGTCATGTTCGCCTTTTCCCATGTGATTTACTGTGTCAACACATTCATAATCACCAATAATTTTGGGGTAATGATTTTAAGGGGCAGTTTGTAAAAGTAATAATAACAACAACTATAGTAGCACAATCAGTTCACTAATCACTTTATATACCTCTGACCTTGTAAAGGAGGTAGTACTATAATCTCTACTTGTTAGATGGGCATGGGTGAAAGGAGGCATAGAAAGTTGGGTGATTTATCCAAGGACACAGAGTCATGAAATCGTGGAGCCAGATTTTCAACATCTGTAGTTTGACTTTTGTTCAAAAAATCATTTTTAAAGCTGGGCACGGTGGCTCGTGCCTGTAAGCTTCAGCCTATGAAGCGGCCGAGGCTAGGGATGGCAGTTCAAGTCCCATCTGGGGCCCATAGTGAGACCTAGTTCCCCCCCCCAAAAAAAAAAATCAGCTGGGTGTGGTGGCGCACGCCTGTAACCCAGCTACCTGGGAAGCTGAGGCTGGGGATTGCTTGAGTCTCTGGTACCCTGGGCAACGAGAGCCTGCGGTTCCACAGGCAAAAATAGCAAGACCTAGTCTCAAAAAAAAAAAAAAAAAGACAGAAAAAAATCATTTTTATACTTTAAATTGTACTGCTTCTTATTGAAGTAACATTAGTTTACACTGTATATATAATTTAAAAGTGTAGGTTCACACTTCTTCAGATCTATGTTACCACAGCAATCCCACCACCATAGCACCATAATCGTCCACCATAATCCACTGGGCACCCTCTACATCAACACTTGTCACCAAGGGAATGCAAATCAAAATGACGATGAGCTACCATCTCACATGTATGTGAATGGCCCATTAAAAGAGACCAGAGACAACAAATGCTAGTTAGTATGTACAGAAAAAGGTGTGAATACTTTTCTTCTGTTGGTAGAACTATAGACTGGTACAACCCTTATGGAAAACAAAATGGAGGTTTCTTAACATACTAAAAATAGATCTACTGCATGATCCAGAAATTCCACTGCTACTTATCTACTGGAAGAATGCTAAAACATCCATTCAAAGGGATATTTGCGCTCCTGTGTCTATTTATGTATTTTTTTTAACAATAGCCAAGTTTTGCAAACATATATACACAATGGAATACTACTCAGCTATTTAAAAAGATGAAATATTGCCATTTTGATTACATAAAATAACTGTATGGGGTTGTACTAAATGAAGGAGAAGAACAAATAATTGCGTGATTACACTCGTATGTGTTATATAAAAAAATAAAACAAAGCAAAAGAGAAAACTAGAACCTCCATTCTTAATTGTTTCTCTAAACTGCCTTTCACACAGATAGGAATCATCACCTTTTTTTTGCTGTCTGCTGGGCTTTCTTCATGCTTTACATGTGCCTGGATTCTCTCTGTGGTTTTCCTAGCCAGCCATAGATAATAGAGGGGTCCCAATTTTAGTTTTGGAATCTGAAATTCTAGACATCGAGCGTAAACAGAGATTTATAAGAGTAGATGAAAAATTGTGGACCCCTCTCTCTCTAGAAAAATTAGGACTATTCAGATTTAGAGAGGAAGAGAGCAGAAAAGTCAAGAAAGCTCATGAGACAGCAGGCTCCTTGGAAAAGAACCCAGGGAGCCATCAGACAGGACCGACGATGGGACATCAGATGGGTCCTGCCCTCCCTTGGATGGGATGAGGCTCTCTTGATTTGACTGATATTATGTCTCCATAAGTAAATCAAGTAAGGACTCAAAATAGAAATTACATAGATTTATAGAAAAATAAGGAAAACTACATATCTTACACTTGCAAACTTGGGCCCACATGTACCTACCACACGTTCATTATCTCTAGTCAGCTACAGTGCCCTGTGAGTTATTTTTAATTATCCCCATATTGTATCATTTGATTAAAATCACTTGCTCAAGGGACACAGCTAGTAAGTAAGGGAAAAGTATAGCAGGAAAAAAAGTAAACAATGAAAGGAAAGGAAAGAACATGAGAGATAGGTTGAATCTGCAAAGCAAAGCCATTGAGTCATCACTTTCCCCACAAACATTTCTCTTTATCCTTCTACACAAGTGAGCACTTTGTCAGGATATACTTACATTTTATTTGGTGAACTAGGCTCTTCTTGATCCTTTCCCCTGAAACTCTAGCTTAAGACCGGGCATTGTGAAAATGTAACCAACCTCCACGAAGGAGTTATTTCAACTGTGTCGTCACTAGGAAAAAAAAAATGCACGCAGATCAGTGTTCTATCACGGAAATTATGCTTTGTGACAAATATGTTATGAATGGCTGCTCATAAACCCATGCCAACATGTATGCTATCATAGCGTTCAATTATTTTAACCTGCTGTGAACTTGCTTGTGATAAATCATGGGAAAACTAAAGAGAACTATCTTTAGTTACTGCACTGTTTCACTGGCTCAAGTCATTCACGGCTCTAAAAATACAATTTATATCATCAGATTCCTGAAATTCTTTCAGTGCTTACATTCTGATTTAAGTGGCATTAAAGCTCAGGCGATTAAGCTGAGAAGTCCAAGGCTACCGACCAATGTCCCTCTGGGTATTAGCTGTCAATCAGATTGAGTATAGTGTTTTATCAGACTTACAGCAAGAGTGCAAAGAGAACATGGTCTCTGGGTTTGGAGAAAGGTTTACAATTTTCAACTGGGAAAAGGATCTTTCAGTGGAAGTGGGGACACTTTTGGGGGGGGGGGGCTCTCCAGAATATGGTGATGAAACATATTTGGAAGTGATGAGGGAACCATATACGTTGATACCAGGACTCAGGCATTAAGCTAGGGCTGTTTTATTCAAGTAGGAAAGGATTCTAATAATGGGTTAATAGTAGAGTAGAAGCTTGATTCTCCTTCAGATTCAAAGACAACTCTCTGACTCCCTTCTCCACTCACTGTGTAGAGAAAAAAAGTGAATCCTTACCTACTCTTTCCTGCAGTCATAGCAATGCCACCCTGATTTTGTGGATGCCTTTGGAGTCTAAGGGATATTTGAACTGTTGCTTCTAACACAAGTTACAGTACAGCTAGTTGCCCACAGAGAAAGAAAAAAGATTGGTTAGGTTTGACTGTTTTACTATTATAAATAAAGGGTTATAAAATTTGGAATATGTGGAACTTGAAGCTAAGTTTCTTTACATTGAGGAAAATGCCTTGTTGGAAAATAAATTACCAATGTACTGTGAATCAATGACTTTGGGCAGTAACTTCTCCAGACTAAATTTCCTCCACCAGCAATTAGATAGTAGTTAGGTAGTTAGTTAGATGATAATTAGATTAGGTCTGTGATTCCTGACCCAAGCCATATTTTAGAATCACCTGGAGAACTTTCAAAGCATACAATGTCCTAACCCACCCTGAGACTACGATTGGGTCCCCAAGTGATCCTGATGTACAGCCTGGCTAAGAACTGGGACACTGGAGTATTGTTGAGGTAGCCACCAAATTTTATTCAGCAGCTTCTGGGGTGGTCTGAGTTCTTGGGGGATCTGGAAATGGAAGGAGCAAGAATAACCCAATACCTTCAGTCCACATGGGCCTGCCACAATTGCAATGGTTCTGACACAATGTTTCCTAAGAGACTTTGTGGAAATTTTCTACTCTCTGCCACATAGCTGGGGGCAAGTCAGTAGTGAAATACATATTTTGACTCCCTCCCTCCTAGGAACAGAGTGTCTGGCAAACAATAAGCAAGTCCTAACAATAAGTGAGTCCTGAGCACAAATCTGCACAGTGGATTTTTCCAGAATTGCTGTATGATTTTAAAGCTATATCTATATATTTATATCTTCCAAGGATTTCCAGTAGATGCTTTGCCTTGACCAAGGTCAGATTTTGAAGTAGGCATGAAGGCATGAATAACTTAAGTGAACTCTCACTCCACTTCTCTTACACATTTCACACAATGTTTGGGGAAATTGCCTGCAACATAAGTGACTTGAAAAAAAATGCATGTAAAAACACTATTTATGTGAAACATTCTTCTTACTAGCTACACTCTAGGGAATTCTGGATTTGATTACCCACTTTTCGATGTTTGACGATTTGACTGGCATTTAATGCTTTCTCATTTTTCCTGATAGGGACCGCTAAGCACGTTATGTTCTTTCTCCCAGTTGGCAACTCAACAAAGACCAGCAATAAAAACCTCTACTTGTGTAATAAACTGTTGTACAATCTACTGCTTATGAACAAGGTCCTTGAAAATGTGCAACCTTTCTGCACGTTAAACAAAAAACAGATGGAGGGTTGAAAATAACTTTCCTCTTCAGGGGAGGGAGAAGTTGAAGAAGAGAGAGCACTCATTGTCAGAGTCTGAAGTTACTAATGTGGAGGCTGAACTTTACATTCTAGACTGTCAGGAGCAGCCAAATCCTTTCAAGGATGTTACATACCTCAGAAGACCTGAAAAGTGTGTGTGTGTGTGTGTGTGTGTGTGTGTGTGTGTAAGATATTAGACTTCAGGGAAAAGGTACCTATGATGAAGGTTGATAAGTCACTTGCCAGATAAGCAGATCACCTACTTTTGAAGCTGTTTTATAAATTTCTTGTGTAAAATGACAATAAATTTGAGCCCTGTTCCCCAGACACACTATAAAACAGAGTAGTAGGAAATTGAAACACTCTTGTTTGGTTGTTAGTGTTGTTGCAATTTGCCTTTTTTCTGATATATACATATATATATATACACATGTGTACAACTATGTCTATAAAATACATATGTGTGTAAAATATATATGTGCATGCACATATACATATTTGTGTGTATATATGTGAGCACACACATTTATATACATACATATATATATATATATACATATATATATATGCTTCACCTGTACTTAGGGTCAGAAGAAATACATATCTTTATGGGTCAGAAGAAATGATGGAGCCAAGAATTTCTCTACAACATGTATACCCATGCATGTGTATATATATTATTATTCCATGTCTACTTATTTTCTTATACTCTATATCATGTTTTAGGAGGTAAATGGAAGAAGTTTTAATGATATACCTTTATCATATACTGTTTAATAGTATATGATTTTGTTTGTGGATGTGGCTGAGATTTGAATACTAAATGGTACTGAAAACTCATTTCAGAAAAATTTGCTACCTGCCCCTCAAAGGTAGGAAAAATATTCAACCTATGGCAAAGTGTGTGGTATAAGTGGCAGGCATTGAGTATTTTATAAAATGTAATGAAACCCACAGAAAATTTCTTTCTTAAGAATTTCCTTAAAATATAAAATTTTATGAAGGTCTGAATGAATCCTCTTATAAAGGAATAAGATATTTCATGATTTCAGGGAAGAGTAGATTTTTAAGTGGTTTTGTTAGTCAGGTACTAACCATGAAAACAGATGCCAGGAATTTTGAACATGTAAGCTTAAATGAGAAATTAATCAGCCAGGTGTTAGAAAAGAAAAAGAGAAAAACAACACTGAGGCAGTAGCTACCACTCCTGGGCTGATGCAACAAAACAAAAGCATAGTGGACTGTGGCAGAGAACTGTGGTGGTGGGAGAGCTACATGGCACACCTCAGGGGAGAAACTATCTAGTCAAAATATTGACATGATTATAAAATAATGGTACTTCATTAAAAACAAAATACACACAAAAAGGTTCAGTTATTGTAGAACTGGTGTTCAGAAGTCTGATGAATGGGTATAGCAATAGCTGATGGCTCCAAAGAGATAAAGGCAGTATGGAATTCCTGGAAACTAAGCAGGGATCTAAAACCTATTATCTATCTCAGTTACACTGCAATGAATAGCCTAAACTGCTTTTTTTCCCACCTCCTGAGTCTGCGCTCTCTAGCGCCACCTATGGGCAGAATTTAAGATGTTAGCAAGGAAAATAGCTTTGTAGCTGAGACAATAAAATACTTAAATTAGTAATAATTACAGAAATAAACATTTAATTAACTTAATATTTGGGTTCAATACCCAACTGACAGGGTAGAATGGTAGACAAATCCATGAAAAATGGCCAACCAGGAAGAGAAATAAGGGAACTTAGCTGTGTGACAAGATACCTTCAATAGTGGGAAAAGGAGTAGGCAAGAAGCGAGATAGAATATTCTAGTGAAACAGACCACATAAGTGCCCTAAGAGACCTCATTGCAATTTAGCTGGTGAACAATTGTTCGGTGATTGGGAGAGAAGTAGAATATATACCAGAGCAAGCAGTATTATTTGTCTACCATTTGCACATCTATCCAATTGACCATATTTTTCTCTATTGTAATAAATTGTTTTACATGAATCAGTAAGAATAATAGCTGGCACTCTTCCTTTGCCCCCCTTTGCCCCCAAAATATATCCATTTATTGACCTTCTGAAACCCAGTGGGAGCACACCAGGAAATTTTTATTTATTTTAGTTTAAGTGAATTCCACAATTCCTCTTAATAAAGTGTAAGGTGTTGCATAGTGGGTTACTCTTGCTGGGTCCCTCCTGATGACATAACTGGCTTGCACTTAGGAGACATGTTGGGCAAAATATTTGCAGTTTTAAACTCTGGAATCATTCTCAAGACCATGATATAACCACACTGGGAGAGATACAAACCAAATGAGGAGAGCAATTTGTACCCCTTAGCAGACATTCTCTTGCATTAAGGGCAGGCATAAGTTATTCAGATTGCCCCTCACCTCACTCCATTGAAATTCACTCAGTGGGATTTAGGTAGATACAGTGCACCTCTACTGTCTTCAAAATGAGCTTTAAAGATGGATAAAGACTTGGTGGCCCATTAAGAAATTCTGGCAGTGCTACAAAATTGAAGATACCTTAGAGAATCATTGGGTGCAAACAACACTGATCTGAACTAAGTGCAAGCACCCAAAGGCATTCACCAACTTTGTATCTTTGGAAAAAATCACCAAAACTCTCTGAAATTCATATTCTTCATTGAAAAAGACCCAGGACTCCAGTTTAACTGTGAGGGGGGACAAAAACAAAATAATTCAAATTGGGAAAAGTTCTACAAAATACCTAACACTACCCCTTGAAACTATCATGGTCATTTAAAAAAAAAAAAAGAGGAA
Organism: Uropsilus gracilis; assembly: GCA_004024945.1. Taxonomy (NCBI): domain Eukaryota; kingdom Metazoa; phylum Chordata; class Mammalia; order Eulipotyphla; family Talpidae; genus Uropsilus; species Uropsilus gracilis. The sequence goes on from PVHY01021769.1 coordinate 18,514, forward strand.
GAAATAGGAGACTGAAGAGACATCATTACTAAATGTATTATATTACTCAGAAGCAGAAATCAGAAGCATGAATAGAAAAAAATAGCAAGATCTGAATAGTCTGTTATAGTAATGTACCAAGTTTGGTTTCTTGGTTATGATAAACAAACTGTGACAATGTAAGGCATCATGATGAACACTGGTATGAGATTTTCTCTGTAGAATCATTGCAAATTTTCAATGAATGCAAAATGCCCCAAATAAAAAATGCATTAAAATATCACCTATAAAATATCCTCAAATGTAAAATACCTAGTGATAAATTTATAATAGGTGCATAGACTTTTACCTGGAAATCTTTAAAATAGCTCTAAGACACATTAGAAAATGTAAATAACTAGAAATATGTGCTATGTTCATGAACTGAAATACTGGATACTGTTAGCATGGAAATTCTTCCTAACTTGAGATGTGAGCAAACTTTTTATTTTTTAAATAGACATTGAGAAGACAATTATAAAGTTTATTTTGGACATACCAAGTAACACATAACACTATGAAAAAAAAAAAGCAAAGTTGGGGCAATTATTCTAGCTAATTTCAAGATTTACACTTCAGTGGTCAACACAAGGTGGTATAGGTAAAATATTTAGAATGGAATATATCAATGGACTTATCAACATTTATCTAGTCAAATAATTTTTGACAAAAGTATCATAGTAATTCAGTGAGAAAGGAAAACCTCTTTAACAAACGATATTAGAACTAGAATTTTATAAGGTAAAAAAACTTCAATTACAATCTCAAAGAAATCTTGAATTAATTTGAGATGGATCACAGATCTAAATGTGAAAACTGGAACTATAAAGCTTCCAGAAGAAAACAGTGAAAAAAGTCTTCTCAACCTAGAGATAGAAAGATTTCTTAGAGAGAACACAGAAAACACTAACCATTAAAGAAGATAAATCAGACCTCAAAATTTAAAACTTTGACTCATCAAAGAAACCATTAAGAAAATTAATGGGCAAAAAACAGATTGGAGGAACATATTCACAATGCTTATATTTCACTAAGGGCCTGTATCCATAATATATAAAAACTTTTATAACTCAATAATAAAAGATAAATGATCTAATAAAAAATGGGCAAAAGCTTTTAACAGATACTGAAAAAAGAAGACAAAAGAATGTAAAAAAAGTACATGAAAAAACTTTCATCATTACATTCAGTGATTTAGAAAATGCAAATTGAACAACAAGATTTTCCTATACACACTAGGGTGTCTAAAATGAAAATGATTAACCACACTAAATACTGGAAAAAATGGAAAGCAACATACAGAAATATCATCTATCACTATTGGAAAATAAAATTACATTGTCATTTTGAAAATTGTTTGGAAATTTCTAAAAAATATACTTCTATCTAATGACCTGGAAATTCTATTCCTAGGTATTTACCTAAGAAATGAAAACATGTTTGCCAAAAAGCCCTAGACAAGTAAAGTCACAGCAGCTTTATTCACAAACAACCTCAGAATAACAATAGCTCATTATCTTCAGTTGAAGAATGAATGTGTAACACAATAGGGCATTACTTAGTAATAAATAGAAACTAACCACTGATACATGTGACAATCTGTGTGGATATTACTGCAATAAGTAACTGCTATTGATTTTCACTCAGTTATACTGAATGAGAAGTCAGATGAGTGGATGCCTCTGGGAATAAATGACTGCAAAGGGGTCAAATAATTTTCTGAAATAAAAATATTTTTAAAACCTATAAATTGATAGTAGAAAGGTTTATGCTGGTATATACATTTATCAAAAGATTGAAGTGAGGCACACCTTATTCTATGTGAATTATACTTCTTTAAAATACCACCAACACAAATTATAAAAGCTTCTGATAAATGTACAAACAACATGTTCAATCATGTAAGATATTAAAGATTCAATTAGTAAAAAAAAGTAAAGGATTGCAGGAAATAAACTGAGTGCCAAAATAGTACAAGTATTGAAATAATAAATTTAATGGAAAAATTCAAATTGACATAAGAAAACACTTAATTACTAACCCCAGATGAGAACTGAAATGACAGCGAAAACAGAGAAAAAAGGCCAAAGTGGGCATGTTTCCCACACCTATGATATTCTGCTTCCTCTTACTCAGGTAATTCCATGGTGGATTATTATCATTATTCCCTTTGCAAACTTTTTAATTACTTGCTCTTCTTTATATTTATCTTTTTCACTTAATAAAAGCAGTACCTTAGTTAAATTCAACACTATCTCTCTTCTGCTGCTGCACACAAGCTGAATATAAATGGGAAAATATACACTGGTCTTGGTTTAAATTTGTGATTATCATCCTCAAGCATACTTTAATGCTTCCTGCATGAGACATGAGACCAATCTCTTCCAGTATCCTGGTTGTCGATTTCAATCCTCAATCTCTCATGTCCCCGCCTCCATTTTTATTGGTAGCTGATTAGAGATGCTGCTTCACTCAGATGCTAAGGCAATCAGAAGAGATCATTCATTCCCACATAACTTGTGCTCATCTATCAGTGTTGGCACAGGTTCTTCTTACCTTTTGGGACCCATGTTCTTATCAAAAGTCAGTACTACTGGGGGACATCTGTGGGGGTATAGAGGGAAGTGGCGGAGGAGAGAAGCAGCCCAGTGGAACATGGTGGAGGATTGTTGGGGCACTGGTGGTGGGCAGGGTGTGAAAGTATACATCATGACAAGTTCGAACTTAACAATCTCCAGAGCAGATAGAAAGACGTAAACTTATTTACCTCAATAAATCTAATTTGAAAAGAAAAAAAATTAAGCCAATGCTAATACTTAGACATTCATACTTAACATTCCTCTTGATCAACCAGGGAACCTCATTCCTGTGGTTTATTCTTGTCTCAACCATTTTCAGTCCTGTATTTTATCATTCCTATCAGTCTAACAGTATGCTATTTAAGAAAGACAAAAACCCAGATCACTCCACAGAAACTCCTCTCATAAAGTCACCAGTGAGTTCCACATTGCAAATTCCAACGAATAGTTATCAGTCCTCACTATTTTTTGTCATAGCAACAATACATAAAACTCTTAAACACTATCTCCTTCTTTTATAATGTTTTCTTCAAGTGGCTTCAAAGACATTAAACTCTCTTGCCTTTCTTTTCACTTCACTGGTCTTCTTGGTCTTTTTCACTGCTCGAGCTGTTCTACCTTTTAATTTCGGCACATCTCAGGACTCAGCTCATGGCCCTCCTCTTTACTCAACTCCCTTAAAGATCTTTATTGATCATTGAACTATAGCTGGAGCCGATCTCTTCTAATCTCTATACTTTTACCCTATTAGCCAACCTCTTCCTAGGAATATCTGCACTTATACCCTAATAGCCAAGCTCTTTCCACTGATAAAGATTTCAAAATTGATTGTTTAAAACTGAATTCTTATATATTCCCATCCTCTAATTTCTCAAGCTAAAAACCTAGGCATCTTTGACTTCCCTATTTATCTCAAACTCCATATGCAACCCAATGTCATCTCTGCTTTCAAAATATGTTCAGAATCTGACTCACTATATCTCTGGTTACCATCCTTGTTTGACACCATCAACTCTCACCTATAACACTCCAATAACCTCCTTATAGGGTTTATTTTTGACTTGGCCCTGTACTCATCCCTGTTCTCAAATCTAGTCAAAAACCAATCACCAGTATAAATCACTCTTTTAAAATAAAGTTTGGCCATATGGAAACAAACTTTAAAATCATCTCTTGAAAACTGAACATAACTCTAAGTCTTCTCCCCCAAGTCTCATTGGAGGGGAAGAAGAAAAGAGGGGAGAAAGCAGGGGACGAGAGAAGAATGGCCCGGGGAGGAAGACTCTGGGTGTTCTGCTGATAGAGAGATACAGTGACCATATCTGAGGGGAGTCATTCTACACTGTGGAAATATCAACATAGATGTAAAACAACAGGACTTTATTTATTTAAATAAAAAATATTAAATGAAGTTTGGGTGAGGTTATTCTCTATAAAATTCCAGCTGTAACTTTCCATTTCACTCAGAGTAAAAGCAAAAAACTGAACAAAGATCTTCAAAACCCCATTATGCTGTGATCCCCATTTATATCTCTCTTTCCCAGGATCTCTCTCTCTCTCTTTCTCTCTCTCTCTCTCTCTCTCTGTCTTTCTTCCTCTTTTCAGCAACAACATCTGTGATGTCTCTCAAAAACACTGGTGCATTTCTTTATTAACACCTTCATTTAACTATTCACTCTGCCTGAAGTGCTTCCATACCCACATGGCTAAATACTATATCTTAGAGTCCTTTGTTCAAATTATTCCTCCCAATCACAGTGAGGTGAGTCTGATCTCACATAGAAATGACTACCCCAATATAGCTACCACTTGGAAGGACCAAGGGAAAATAAGATGGGACCCTAGAGGCTTCAGAATTCTTTTCTCTGTAGTCTTTTAAGCATTATCATCATGATTTATTAAGAAAAGGAGCTATGAAACCTATAAAATATAGGTTATAATCATATAGTATGTATTAAATAGCATATAATTATATAATCATTATATTACATACTATATAATAACTTATATATGAACTAATATAATTATATTTAAAACATATGATGCAATGTATCATATAATATTTATAATATATGACATATAATATCTTACCTATGGATATTGTATAATATCATATATTATAAAATGCATGATATACTATATATAACATATAATGTACAGTATATGACATATATAGCTCACATATATTATATAGATAAAAGATGACTATATTGTGTATTATATAATATAATACATATTATATATAATAGATGATACATTATATATTATACACACCTTATAATATATATATTATATGTATA
>PVHY01021770.1:0-23416 GCA_004024945.1 Uropsilus gracilis
GGGGGGAGGGGAGGCTTCCATTGTCAATGACCCAGGTGTACAATGGGAAAATGGGGGGGGCTGGCTGAGTGACCCAGCTATTTGCTTCTGACTCCTCTTTGCCCATGTCAAGGACCCCGGGCACACCATGTGTGTCCCTCATTAGAGATGCTTAACGATCAGAACAGCAGAGAGAGAGGGGAAGATTCCCCCATTTTCAGACTGGTTTTGGAGAGCGGTTCTCTTTAAATGTGATAAAACAGTGTCGGCACTGTCTCTTTAAAAGAGTCAAGCAGAAAAAGCTGTGTAAGCGCTGATTGGCTGCCTGTTTGGATACATCTTTAGGGGAGCCTTGAAACTGTTAGCCTAGGTTGATTTTTTTTTTTTTTAACTGCGCTGTTCCAATAAACAAGTAACGCCCCTCCCCCTAACATGCCTCGCACCAAACAATTAAAGGATAGGTCAGTGTCCTGGGGAAAACACGTTTCAAGTAGGAAAACTCAGAACTAGAATTCAACAAAATAAAGAATAATTCCCCACCGTTAAAGTTTGCTTATTTTGATCAGCAGAAGAGAGAAAAGGGGCTTGTAAAAGAAATGCCCCGCAGCAAACGGATCTGCATTGGTTCAGGAAGGAGACTGGGTGCATTTTTGGAATAATGTTCTACTCAGTGTAACAGCCTCCCTAAATTAGAATACAGCCAGGCCCTACAGCCGCCTCTGGAAACACTCTGCTCTGTCAGGACTGAGAGATCTTTGGGAAAGGGGGCAGAAAAAGGGAAACACTGAATTCTAGTCAAAGGTTATCAGCGAGCTAGACCCTAGTTTAAAGGTTTTGTGAATGAGAGAAGCATGGAGGTTGAGAGGGAGTTGAAATACAAGATAGGGGAGAGAAGGAAATAATTACAGTTATTTTTCCCCCAGGCGTTTTAATTTAATAGGTCTAACTTAAGGTACCTTAGAGCCCACACTAATTAAATTGGCCTGTTCATACCCTTCCCCTGGACTTCTATTTTTGATGGTCCAGGAATGACCAGGGATGGCTTGTCAACAGACTGACTCACAAGAGACCTGACTCATCTTGGGTTTGCAAGGCCTACAAATTATGAGTATTGGCTAGGTCCTGGAGAAAGGAAAACCCTGCCCTTCCCTAGCCCCACTACCTTTCATTCTCTACCAAGTTGCCCATGCCCTATCAGTGTCAGGCTGTGGCACAAGCATATCTGCATCATTTTTCTCATCTGTCAAACGGGAAAGGGAGTTACTAGACCTCCATTAGCATTCAAGAGTCTGATAGAGATTTCCCTTCTCTTCCTTTCTCACTTCTCCAAAGGTCTACACCTCCTTCCAGCGCACTTGTGGCAAGAAGAAAGAGGTGGCACCTCTGGATACCGGTGCCAGGCCCTCTGTTGCTGTAGTCTGCCCTTGGCTGGGGCTTGACGCAGAATGAGCCCCTCTTGGGAGAGTCAGAGTCAGTGGGACAGATCAGACAGAGAGAGGAGAGAAGGTGTCCTAACAGCCCTCTCTCCCAGCCTGCTGGAGAAAAGGGAGCTAACTAATGGGTTCCCAGGAAACAGGGATCACTCAGCAGCCCCTATCCAGTGTGCAGCTGCTGGTGAAATGATTCAAAATGCAGTCAGATGAGAAGCAAGTTCAAACACCCAAGAATGGCATCTAAGACCCAGTTTACCTTTCTCTACTGGGTCTCCCAGCCCTCACCTTTCCTGAACCATATCTCCGAATTCTGTCTCTGCCTGAAAGAATGACCCCTTTCTTTGGTCATCTTTAAGACTCACATCCCTTCCAAAGCCACCTACTCCATGAAAACCTTCCTGCTTCTCACCCTTGGTGCAAACCCCGTCCCTCTCTTCCTTTGCTTGATCTCATGTTGCTTGAACCTCCATAATAGCTTTCCATTCTTTCTGCCCATTGTTGTAACCATTTGTTTACTGTCTGTCTCCCAGCCAGACTGGGGCTGGGGGGAAGTTTGCAGGAATTAACTCTGAGTCATCTGTGTGTCTCCAACATCCGGCCCAGGCTCAAAACCTGTGTGCATGTTAACACTCTGTGCTCACACCAAGGGCCACAGGAACCTAGAGGAGACCCATCCCCAAAGTAGCTGGGAGCCTGACCAGCTGGGAGATAAGACAGGGACTACACACTAAAGGATTAGATAAGGATGGCAGCAGCCACCCAAGCTACACCACCTGAAGCTCCTGCACTTTCAGTTTCCAGAATACACAAAGCCCAAACTTAGGCCTGCCTGTTCTTTCTCCCTGGCTATTCCTGGCTACCCTCCTTCTTTTTTCCCCTCCCTCCTTCCCTTTTTTTCTTTTAAGATGCATTTATTGAGCATCTACTATACACCAAACACTATTCTAGGCACTAGGTAATAAAACAGATTCAAATCCTTACCCTGTGACTCTTACACTATTGTGAAATCCTCTACCCCAAAGCCTCTTCCTGTGAGAGACTCCTACTAATTCTGCAAAAATCCAGCCTGGGCAGAAAGCACCTCCTCCAGAAAGCCTTTCCCCGGAAGCCCTCTCACCTCTCTCTTTGAACAGGTTCCTTTGTGTCCCCTATGCCTCCCTTTGGCCATGACTGATGGCTATGGGCCACGCAACATGGCTGTGGTTATCCAAGTGTTTCCCCCCCACACACACACACAGGAAGGTGAACCCCTTGGGGTCAAAGAATGAGCATCTTCACTGTGAACTTCCAGTGCCCAGAAGCAGTGGTAAAGGGAGCAGGAGAGTATCACTGCCGATGGAGACAGGCAGGTGAGGAGGGAGAGGAGGAAAGGTAAATCCGACCCAGCTTGGGCAAGGAACAGCCACTCTTTCCATCCAGAAATCCTGGACTATAGGATCAGACTGAAGACAGCAGTGAAAGCAAAAGGGATCTTCGCTCCACAGACCCAGCCCAGGAGGCAGGTTTGCCAAGGACCTCAGAGGATCTTGTTTCCTCTCCCTGGTTGAGGCACAGCTCCATTTTGGTGTTTGATATTCATCACAGCCGCTGGGAGGCCCCTCAGGGGGCTGTTTAAGTGGATAGGTACTGCAGTTCACCTCCCACCCCCCCAGCCCTCAACAAGATGGGTCCTAGTATAAAACAGAGACTTATCTGATCAAAACCTCCCTGCTAAGGGAGGCTCGGCCCCAGGCTGGCCACCCTGGTTTCAGCAGTTTTTCCCAAGATCAGCAGCCTCCATGAGTGAAGTGAAGATCCAGCAGCCCTCAGAGACCCGGGTTTAGGAGCTGGCCTCTGGGCCTCACTGGTCGCCCAGCAACTTCAGGCAGGTGACATCATTCCCTCTCTGAACCTGTCTGTGGAATGAGGGCAACCGTGCCCAGGTTAGAGGCAGCCAGGAGGAGGACAAATTGTCCGCTGAGGGGAGCTGCCCGGTCGAAGCTGGCCAGGTCTGCGGTCTAGACGCCTTGGGACAGGGACAGTGGCTGCTTTGAAGGTTGTCTGGAGACTCAGCAAGATAGTAATCGGGGGAACATCTTATAAATTGAAAAAGACAATTACTCCTGACTTATTACTACAGCAGAGCCAGTCAAATAGGTGCTGAGGAAGAAGCCAAGTGGATTTAAGCTTAAACTCAATTGTATTTTTGTAGTTTCTTCCAATGAATTTGTCCTTCCAATGAATTCTTCCAATGAACTTGTCCTGAGCCCGCTTGTCATAGCAAAAGAGGGTTTAGGCACTCTGTTGAGCTCTATCTTGAAAACATCTATGTGATCAGCCTTGAGCCAGGGACACTGGAAATTATAAGGAAGCACAAGCCAAGGTCTGGTCAGGGGTGACTGGGGAGAGGAAGTGACACCAAGGTCCTTCCCAGGTTCCTGCTGCCTCCCCCTTCCTCCAGAGTGTACTGGCCTGAGTCCACTCCCTCCCCAGCTTCCGTGAAGCCTTTCTAGTGCCCATTTACCTGTAGACATTCCCCTTAGCCCTCTGCTGGGCCTGGGCCCAGCATACCTGCTGCACCTTCTCTGGGCTCTTCTGCTTCAGATCACAGCTCCACTCATCCTCTCACTGCCTCCAGGTCCCCGATCCAGCATTGCCCAGAGCCCTCCCTAATGAACCTTCATGGAATGGCACTTACCCCTTCTCTGGTCCTGTTTTTCTTCATAATAACCATCACCACAATATATATCACATCTCTCCTTATTTACTTTTACTTGTTTTCCTCATTAGAATTTAAGTCCTAAAAAAAAAAAAAAAAAAGAATTTAAGTCCTGTGGGAGTTTTTTCCCTACTTCTAGAACAGGTGCTCCATAAACATGTGTTAAATGTCAAATAAAATCATTCATTTGGTAAAGGCTTCTGAATGTCCTGTTCAGGCTGGGCATGTGGCAGGACCAAGAAGGCAATGGCGAGCAAGATGACAGTGGCATCTGTCTGTGTGACCCAGAGGGGAAGAAAAAAGTTGATCCAAAGGTGACACTGATAAGTATGTCAGAACAAACTGTGAAGAGGGAGATGCTATGAGAGCATCCCATGGGGGAGGGGGTAGTGACCAGTTAGGGCTTCTCTGAGGAGGTGACTTTTGAGTTCTAGAGGATATATGGGAGTCAACCATGCCCAAGGGGTCAGGAAGGAGGTGGGGAAGGAAAGAAGGTCTCTGCCCCTAGGAGGAGCCCTGCCAGGTGGAGGTGTTGATATCTGGTTCTTAAGGCAGGAGCAGACTGCTTAGTGGTTCAACAGCTCCCTTGACACAGTGTCAGAGAAACCCCAGAGCAGAAAATAAGAACCCCCTGGCATATCTTAGGGAGGTGTTGTCAGGTATCACTGCAGGAGGTGGATTACTGTTGCAATGGCAAGATCAAAATGGGCTGGCTACTTCACACCCATGGCTATTATAGAAAAAGAAAGAAAGTGTTGGAGATCATGTGGAGAATTGGAACAGAGTGCACTGTTGGTGGGACTGGAAGCTTTCCCCTATAGAAAACAGCACAGCAGTTCTTCAAAAACCTAAACAGACATACCATATGGTACAGCAATTTTGCCTCTAGGTGGAATCTATACCCAAAATGTTAAAAAAGCAGAGCCTCAAATAGCCACTTTAGTCACAATAGCTAAAAGACAGAAACCAAATGCTTTTGATGTTCAAAATGACCTATGAATGGAAAAGGAAAATATGGCCTGCGCGCGCACACACGGGAATACTATTTATCTCTGAAAAGGGAAAGTGAATCTGATGCATACTACCACATGAATAAACCTGGAAAATATCATGGGAAATAAGTAGACACTAAAGAACAAATATGGTCTGAGTATACTCATTGAGGTTCCCAGAGTAGTCAAATTCATAGAGACAGAAAGTAGACTGGTGGTTGCCAAGACGGGAACAAAGTAGAGGGGTACAGCATTTCGGTTTGAGAAAATGAGAAGATTGTGCATATGACTGGTGATTTCAGTTACCATATTACTTAGTGGCATTGAAGTGTATACTTTAAAAGGGTTAAATGGTAAATTTTATTATGTTTATTTTAACACATACATACACAAAAGGATGAAAAAAAAACTACACTGAGAGCTGTGAGACAGGGCACATGTCAATACATGATGTCATGGGGCTTCAAAGGCTATCTAAAACAGGGAGGCAACCTGATGAAAGCAACCCAATAGAGCTGGAGCTGGAGTGGGGTGGAATGGGAGGAGGTAAGGGAAACTAACTGAAGTTTGAATGGGTGCTGGGGAGGGCAGTTGTAGCATATGGTTCAGACAGAAAGAGGGGTCAATGTTTACCCAACAGAAAGATAATCTACCACAAGGGGATTTCTTTCAGGCTCTGTCCGGTACCTTCTCTCTGTCTTTGGCACGTTCAGCCATGCATGTTGCACTGACCATACCTGAGCTTTCAGGCTGACTCCTGAGTCCAGTCCACTGACCTGCATCTTTTCAGAACTAACCCTCTCTCTGCTTAATTGCAAGGTATTTTCCCCCAGATGTCCCTCAGGCATGTCAGAGTCCATGCATCCAGAACTAGGCTCATTATTTCCCCCTATTCAGTTCCTATAGTTAGTCCTACCTCTACACAAAGCTCCAACATGTGGTCAGTTACCTGGACCAGAAACCTGAGAGTTGGTCTCTGCTTCTTTTCATTCTCATCACCAGCCAGTACCAAGGTTGGTCAGCTGTCTTGTCCACCTTCTGCAGGCAGCATTCATGGCCACACGCCAGCCCTGGATTGTCGCACTGACCTCATCTGCTCTCCGGGCCTTCATACTCTCGCTCATCCCTCCCCCTTCCCTGGTGAGCCAGAAAATTGTGGTTAAGGCAAGCTCCTGCTTGGGATTCTTCAGTGACTCCTCTTCTTATACGAGTGAAGCCTAAGGTCCTCAGGAAAAAAAGCCCTAGGTCCTTCAAGATCTGGTTCCTATCTCCTCCAGTGGCCTGTTGCTCACCAGTCATTTGCTCCTGGACAGGCAGCCACTCCATCAGAGGGAAGCAGACTCTCCATCATCAGTACTTATAATACACCACAAGCAATGGAGGGCACAGGCCCTGTGGACAATTGCAGGGGTGTTAATCTGATCTAGGGGATCAGCGAAGGTGGCCTGGAGGAGGTGGTCCTTCCTTGGACTACAACAGGAGTAGATGAGTACTCTTAGAGAGAAACTGGAGAAAGAGCTCTGAGGGGACCCAGTGGACCTGAGAAAAGAAGAGCTGATGAAGGGGATGGAGGAGACCTGCCCCAGAGATGATTCAGGGAGAAGTTATCTGTGTGCTTCAAGGAGGATGTTGAATGCCAGGGCGTGGTGGTACATCAGAGGAAGGCCAAGCTCTGCACAGGCCAGAGTTGGCTAGTGTGAGGGAAGGTTTTTGGGAAGCAATGGGGACAAAAGCCAACTCATCTCTGCGTGTTGGATGTGCTGGGAGGGGAGGCAAAGAATGATAGCAGATGTAGATAGCTCTTTTAAGAAGTTTGCTTATGAAAGGCAGGCCAGCACTCCAGAGATAAGAGGTTCTGTTGTGCTGTAGTTTAAGATATTAGAACCTATCTAAATGTTGATTGGAAGGAGCAAGTAGAGAGAGAGGCTAACATTACTGAATTGAAGTAGAGGATGAACTTAGAGGAAAGTCCCTAAGAGAAGGAAAGCTGCTCAACACCAATGAAGAGACATCTTCACTCCTCTCTGGGTCACAGATGAAGAGAGAGGGCTTTGAAAAAGTGGGTGAGCTTGTAAATGGGTTTTTGAAGTTTGAACAGGAGTCTGCTGGGCATAGCAGTATGGTGAAGGGATCTCCAATAATAGAAGAGAATGAGACTAGGATAGCCAATGTTAGAGCTCCAGACTTGGTTGGTTCAGGGTACACATGGAGCACAGGAGGGGCATGAGGACAGGAAAATGGGAGAAGGACCAAGTTACTCCTTGCATCCTTCCACTTGGACTTTCATGAACTTCTGTGATCTCAGGTCTGAGCTTGGGTAAGCAAAAATCCTGAGGGAAGCTAGGGAATATTTCCTACTCATCTCCATGTCTAGTAGCAGTTTACAAGTGTGTGGAGTGAATAACAGGTCATGTTCAACAGAGTTAGTCTATGCTGAGGATGAGGATCCAGAGATTTTTGAAGTTTCTTCATGAGCCATTCTTTCTCTTCCTTCCACGTTATAGACATGGGTGGGAGGCACCTGGCAAGTGTTTAATAAATGTTACTTACGGTCCTCGGAGCCCCATGTCCAAAACCTCCTGTCTAACCACTGTTCCTAAGGCATGAACCCATGGCAGGAGCCCAGAAGGCTCCAGTGACCACCAGTGAAGGGGGTGAAGACCTATAGCAGTCTTCTCCCCGTAGCTATCTGGGTTCCCCAGAGCAGAGCTCTCAGGCTCATTCTTCAATTCTGATTCCTGTTTCCACGGGAACAGGACATCAGCAAACGTCAAAGTCCCAGCTTTCAAACACAGCTCTCTTCTAAAACTTGCTGTCACGTGGTTCATGGATTCCACAAATTCAGGCACCTTAGAGAACGTTCTATGCTGCCCTACACTATGGGATGGGGAACCAGGGCTAGAACAACACTCTTGATTCTCATTCAGTGCTCTATCCTTTGCTCAGTGCTTTCCCCAACCCAAGATGCCCAGTCGTTGTCCAGATCTGTTGCCCTGGATCCAGTTTGTCCATCCATCCATCCATGCATGCATCCATCCATCCATGCATGCATGCATGCATCCATCCATCCATCCATCCATCCATGCATCCATCCATGCATCCATCCATGCATCCATCCATATCATTCATCCATGCATCCATCCATATCATTCATCCCAACCATCTGTTCATCAATCCATCAATCCATGCATCCATATAACAAGGAGATAGGCTGAAGTCAACACATGCTTGTGGAGACCTCGGGATCCTGCCAACTCAGTACACGAAGTACAGAACAGTGAGTACAGGGGTGGGAGCAGTTGGACTGGGAATTTACCTTAATACAACCCAAGACTTCCCTCTCCAAGGCTGATGTCAGTGGAACCCAAGCCCTACTTCCTGGTCACTGAAGGCTGGGCTTCTACCTTAGAAGGCACAGACTCCAAAAGGGCCTCTCTCTGAAATCAGCCCTGGGTTCTGCCTCTCTGCCTGGAGCACTGTCTATCTGCCCACACACCTGTCTCCCCTTATCATCTGCTCTGTCTCCATCTTGTGTCTATTGCTCTCCTTACCTCCACACCCCCATCATCTCTGCCTTCTCCATCTCTTGGCTTGGGCCCCTCTGTGTCTCTGTGTCCATGTTGGTTTCTTTTTGTGGACTTCTCTGAGTTTTTGCCTGCCTCTCTTGGGGTTTGTCTATTCCCCACTAGAGAAACCCATAAGTTTTGTCTGTTTTATCCATAAAACATCCATGTTTTATCTGTTTGTTGCTTTCATAATGTCTAAGAGAGCACCTGGCCCATATGTAATAGATATTGAACAAGTATGTGTTGAAAGAATTACCTTTTTATATGTTTCCATCTAGACAAATAGATATATGATAGATAGATGTGTGATAGATAACAGACAGATGGATAGATAGATGATAGATGATAAATGAATTCTCTCTTGGTCTCATCGGTTAGTGTGTACCTTTTGACTTCTGCTTCTTTTTTTTTTATCTCTTTTGCTCAGTCTCATTCTCTGTCTCCCTCTCTCACTGTTCTGCCTCTTGTCGTTGGCAGCTTCTCTTACACACACACACGCACATGAAATCATCGATGGCATTCTTTCCTATAGTTTGTGTGGGTTTAGGAAACCCAATTTCAAGCCTTCAGCTTCAACCCTCGGAGATCTGCCTACATGCATCCCCCTCCCCCCACGTTACCATTATAAACAAGACCAGGCAGGGGTGCCCACAGAAAAACTGGGAAGTCAGCAATTTTTTCCTAATGCTTCTGGCTGGCCCCTGACTCACAGTTTCCTGCATATAATGACCTTCTGAGCAGCAGGACTCCAAGACCAAGCCTGCTCCTTCCAAAAACTTGTTCAAGGGAAAGGGTCTGAGGCCAGGCACTTATACCTGGTATCACCGTCACCAGTAACTTCTTCAGGAGCCTTCTAAAAGTTGCTTCTGTGAATGGTTGGGTAAACGAAAGGTTTTGCCCTAGCAGACAAGTTTAAGTTTCTAAATGTAAAAGTGGGCAGTATGGTGGGGCTTCAAAGAAGGAGGTTGCAGATCCCCAGATACCAACCTGGCTGGGAGATAGCCAGCTTGCAGACAGATTGGATTATGTGGTGGAACATGGATATGGGATACAAAAGGCTTGACCTGGTCAAACCTCAGCTCCACCCCAAGTTTGGTGTGTGCCATTAGACAAACAATTGGACCTTTCTGAACTCCATTTTCCCATTTGGAAAATGGCAGGGAGAGGGGGATGTTATGGTGCTATCCTTTTGGCTGAGATTTAGAGCAAGGAGCATAAAGCACTTCACACATAGTGCATGCTCACAATCATTTGATTTAAGATTTGCTAGGGAGACCTGGAGTAAAGATACACAGAGCAGCCTACTGGGCCAGTCCAGACCCTGCATGATGGTAAAAAGCTTGGACTTCCAGGTAAGAGGCACCTCAATGGGAGGCCTGGTTCTGCCACTCACTGCCATATTTTTGACCTTCATAAGCCTTGCTTTCCTTGTCTATGAAATGGGGGTCATATATCAAGTCCTGAGGTTTGTTGGAGGATTATGTGAGATGATAGCTATAAAGTGCTTGGTCAAGTGCCCAGCCTGGTGTGAAATTGAAATATTAGATGATATTAGTCAACATAGCATCTCCACTACTGTCACAATCTTTCTAAAAGAGTGATTTCACATACATTTTCCAGGGAGGGTGCCAAGACTTGAAAGGAGGGGTGATTTACCTGGTCACTCAGGTAGCAGGTGGCAGGACAAGGACTGAAATCCAGATACCCTGACTCAGCCTCTTTCTTGGCATCATTACTGTTTTACCTTCTCCCTCCCTCCCAGACTCCCCTATCCCAGAACCTGGAAACTGGGCTCTAACCTCTACGTCCTTTCCGAACACATTCATGTGCTCATTCTTATTAAGCAAAGATGTAATTGCAAGAAGCAGCAAGTTTTGGGAGCAAGACATAACCTTGGGAGGCTGAAGACACAGGCTCATCCATTTCCTTCAAGCTCTTGAATTTGAGTAGGAAACATAAGTGTTAGAGAGATATGGGAGGATCCAGGAGACATGAACAATGGGACACAGGAAGTCCTTCAACAGATCATGTAGTCCTGCCTACATGATCCCTGAGTGTGGGTTATCCTATGCACTGACATGGAAACAAGAATAGTGGGTGTGGCACCCCACTCATTCATGAAGCCCTCTTATAGAGGGAGGGAAGAAAGACCGGCATTTATTTGAAATAATTATTCTGGAGACAGTGAAGACATTTCAAAGCATAGAACCCAACTGGGAATACCTGGAGCCCACTATCTCAATGACTGAGTTCCCCAAATGCCTCGGGGTTGAGTCCAAATCCAATGGGTAGCCTGGAGTGGGAGGACCCTGTTGAGTCACAGCATCTGGACCACATGTGCCTCATTCTATCTCCTAAGTGCCTCCATTCCAATGAAAGGGTGGGACTACCACTAACTGAGTCATCTGGGGGTGCGTGGAGGGGTCCTTCTAGAAAAAGGGTGGGAATAGACATTACCAGCAGGGTTTTGGCTGATGGGAGTGCCTGATAACACTAATCCCCCCATTTTTTGTATTTTTCCAACTTGTCAGAGCTGTGAGTCACTCTCTAAGTGCAGGGATTCCCACACCTAGGTGCTGGTTGGCTGACAGATGCCAAAACAAATCAAAGTCCCAGTAGCAAAGTGCTTGGTGAAGCCTGAGCCAGGTGCTGGGGTGGCAATATAGGTGAAGCACTGTCACTTGGTGCAACATGAACTGTCTTCGAAGCAGTCAGTTTCTCTACCAGGCATTTGTTTATCCCCTGCCACTTTGCAAATGTCTAAAAAGCTTGCAAAGGATTGTGTTCAAGGTTAGTTTAAAAGGGTGGTGGGGGGGTTGCGGGAGGGAGGTGGTGTTTGTGGAAAGCAAGCAGGACAAGGAAATAAGAATGAATGGGCCATAAGTGAATACTACATAAAACTCTAAGCTTCTTACTGGTCAAGGCAAAAGGGGAAACATGATCACACATGGAATTTTTTTTTTTTTTTTTTTGAGAGTAGGTCTTACTATTTTGGCCATGGAACCACAGGCTCATGTTGCCTGGGGTACCACAGACTCAAGTAATCCCCAGCCTCAGCTTCCCAGGTAGCTAGGATTACAGGTGTGCTCCACCATGCCCAGCTGTTTTCTGGGACTAGGTCTTGCTGTGTTGCCCTGAGCGGGACTCGAACCACAATCCCTAGCCCCAGCTGCTTCACAGACTGAAGCTTACAGGCACGCGCCACCGCACCCGGCTCTCACATATGGAATTCTTGACATAAAAGGGATTAAAAACTAACATTTGTTAAATATGGTCTGGGATGTTTAACATCTATTACATCATTTCCTTCCCAATGCCCCAGCCCAAACCCTGTTGTTATCCTCATTTCCTGGGAAGCAGGGTGCATCTCAGATGTTCCAAGGGCTTCTTGGGAGTACCTCACTGAGATGCCCTCTTCAGGACCTGCACACCCACTCTCAGTTCCTGAGAATTTTGGCTGCTGACAGCTCGTAGTAGCATTTCTCCTGGGGAATTGCCTTTCCTGCAGACGACTATTTCACCAAAGTTATACCTCTTTCAATGGGCGTTTCCTGTTCCTGCTTTCAGGGTCAAGAGGTCCCAAAGAGGAAACGTTTCCTCCAGGGGACACAGTAAGAGTTCCAGTGAGCTTTAAACTCACTGGTCATGGTCACTTTGAACTCCTTGAGCTGAGATACCATGAGCAAGGAAAGGAACCCTTTCTTGGCAGAGATCATGGAATCTGGTCACCATGAGGAAGAAAAGCTGTGGTAATGTTAAGTTGGGTCTCCAACATGGAAAGCTGTCCTAGACTAGCAGAGAGGCTAGCAGAAGGTGAGAACCCGGATCAGGTGGTGGAAGAGTGATGGCCAATAACGTTTATGGCCTTGATAGCAACTTAGCAACCCATCAACTCTCCTCTTTCATGTTTTCTTGCTAACTTGAACCCAACCAGAATCCTGGAGAAGCAAGCCCCAAATGTGTGACACTTCATGGGAGCAAGTGGATTGGATTGCAAGAGGTAGACTACAGTGGACACTTTGGTCCTCCAACTTGGGATACTCTGTAGAACCTAGGCTTGCTATAAGCTCAGTTGGGGTCTCAATTATAGTCATAGTGCAAGCCAATTTCTATCTGTCACCAATCTTGCCTACCTCTCCTTCAAGTACATATTTCAAGGGCACTTTCCACTAAAACCTCAGCCACAGCTCTCAAAGTCAGGATCGGTTTCTTGGAACCTACTCTAACGAAGACATCTTGGCAAACTTGCTCAAAGTGATAGCCTAGATACCACTTTCTATACAATGTCCTGGAGGCACTTTCTCAAAGGAAGCAAAAGTATTCTTGCAATGAGTTATACATTTTTAAATATTTAATAAATAATCAAAAGACTTACAATGTGTATTTTCTTTTCTTTTTTTTTTTTGAGACTAGGTCTTGCTGTTTTTGCCTGTGAAACCGCAGGCTCTCGTTGCCCGGGGGGCCACAGACTCAAGCAATCCCCAGCCTCAACTTCCCAGATAGCTGGGGTTACTGGCAGGTGCCACCATGCCCAGCTATTTTTTGGAACTAGGTCTCACTACGGGCTCCAGGTGGGACTCGAACCGCGATCCCTAGCCCCAGCTACTTCATAGGCTGAAGCTTACAGGCACGAGCCACAGTGCCCGGCCCTATACCATTTTTCTTGATGGAAGGTGTCTCATAAGGATTTTCAATCATTTGTTTTCTTAAACTACATACCACTGTTAGGGATTTATCATAGGGAAGGAATACAAGATCTATGCAAAAGAAAGCTTATGGGGACATTGTAATAATGTTAAAAGCTGGAAACAATCTAAGTAACCAATAACCAGGATGGGTGACTTAAATTGTGGTACAATGTGTCAATACTATGAAATACTGTCTAACTATTTAAAAAGAGAATATAATGGAAAGAGTTTATACTGTTAAATGGGAAAGTTGGTAGTGAACAGAAGATACGTAAAGATACATTTTGATTTAAACACTATAGAGTTTTATTTTTTTTACACTCCCCCCCACACACACTATAGAGTTTTAAAAGTTACATACTAAATCAGCCAACTGCTAATTGTTTCTCATATGCCAACCCTGATCTAGGCCGAGAGGCTACTGAATAAATAAGGACCAACTCCTTGCTGTGAAAGAATTCGTGATCTGGGAAGGGGTCGGGGGTGGGTTTGGCAAGCAAGCATAAGAGGCTAAGAGAAAAAGTTTCCAAAGGTGTTAACACTGGAAGTTGAATTTGGAAATAAGATAGCCAGATAAATGAAGGTTCATTTGGAGGTTGACCTCCACCCTACCCCTTCCCTTCCACCACTCATTGCTGGTGATTGGATCACAAGTGGGCAGGTGACTCAACCTGGAAAATTGGAGAAGAGAGTTTGCCAGTGGGCTTCCAAGAAAAGTTTCAGAGCACCTAATAAGCTCTCAACATGGTCTCCTTTCCCACTCCTCCCCTATCCCCCATAGATGTCACATGGAGGAAAGAAGCTGGAATCTACTGCTGCTCTTTTCCAACCTAGAGAAAATTCAGCTTTAGAATGAATCTGATCCCAAAAGGAGTAGAGAGGCAGAAAGAGCTTGCTCCTCAGCATTTCCTAGTTGTTTGAATAGTACCTAAGGTCCACCATGTCTGTCTGCCAACTGAGATAATGCTTTTCCTGATGTTGAAGACAGTTTCAGTCAGGTGTTTTGTTTCTTGCAACTGAAAGCATGCTAACTATCACAGAAGAGTGTTCCGGGCAGCAGGAATTGGTGAGATAGAATGACAGTTTGGTATGAAAGCCAGGGAGCGGAACAGGAGGAAGAGATGCTGAGGGTTGGCAAAGGAGGGCCAGTCATGAAAAAAATTGAAGGTGCCAGGACATCATCCTGAGGGCAGAGAACCAAGAGTCTTAAACAAGGAAGTGATTTGTTCAAATCACTAGTGGCTAAGAACAAATTACAGGGCTGGAGAGAAGGGAGATCAGTTAGAAAGCTGGTGCATTGGGGAGAGATGATTGGTCAATACCCATAGCACAGAGAGCAGGAGAAAGTCAAGAAATATTACTGAGGCAAGATTGCCAGACTAGGTGATCCACAGACTGCAGTAGAAGAGAGAGAGGAGGTGAGGCTCCCTCCCGGGATTCAGGCTTAGGTATCTGGGAGGTCAGTGGTGCCATGCCTTTAAAGGTTAATGCCAGAAGGTTTGTGTGGAAAATGAAGAGCTTAGTTTTTTTGTTGTTTGTTTGTTTTTAGAGACTAGGTCTCACTATGTTGCCCAGGGTAGTCCCACACCCGCCGACTCAAGTGATCCCCAACCTCAGACTCCCAGGTAACGGGGATCCCAGGAATGCACCACGCGTAGCTATTTTTTTGGAGACTAGGTCTCACTATGTTGCTGGGGGTAGTCTCAAACCCACAAACTCAAGGGATCCTTGGTCTCAGTCTCTCAGCACTAGGATTATAGGCATGCACCACCACATCAGGCTCTAAGAGTGTAGTTGTTGTTGTTTTGAGACTAGGTCTCACTATGTTGCTTATGTTGCTTGAGGCAGTCCTGATCCCAGGGACTCAAAGTGATCCTCAGCCTCAGCCTCCCAGGTAGCTGGGATTACAGGTGCCCGCCACTACCCCCAGCTGTGTTCTTAAGAAGCAGGTATCACTATGTTGCCTGGGTAGTCTCAAACCCACAAACTCAAGTGATTCCTGTCCTTTTGCCTTCCAGTGCTTGGACTATAGGCATGCACAACCACGCCCAGCTAAGAGCATAGTTTAGATGGGGAGTCTATGAGGTACCCCAAGATATTTTCAGGGCACGTGCTATCAGGTCAAAATGGGGCAGAAGCCTCCAACCAACAAGCCAAAGGAAAAAAGCAGCACTTTTAAAATGCAGCTTCTGCCACCCAGGTTCTTTCAAGTTCTTACCACCCGCTCATAGAAGTTGCCAGCCAAATGCACTTCAACAACATGGTTTTATTTATGAGGAAAATTAACTAGGAAAACAGAAAGGCAAACAAAAAATCCTTGAAGTCACAAGTGACCAGTTTTCTTACCCCACTCACCATTTAGTCCCAAAGATCCCAGACACATGTCCATGATGGTGCTCCTTTGCCCCTCCAAATCTGAGTTAGGAACTCTGCAAAGTCCAGTCTTTTTCCACCATCTTCTTGAAATTGGGTCCAAACAGGGCAGAAGCCTCCAATCAACAAGCCACATTCAAAATGCACCTAGGTTCCCTCAGGTTTGTACTACCTGCATGTAGCAGTTGCCCGTCAAATGCAGTTTAACAACAGGATTTATTAACAAGGACATTCATCAGGGAAAACAAAAACTCTTTAAAGCCATGAGTGGCCAGTTATCTTACCCCAGTCACCATTTTCAGTCCCATGGGTCCCAAAGACACATGTCGATGATGATGCCCCTTTGTCCCTCCAAATCTGAAGCAGGTACTGCAAAGTCCAGTCTTGCCCCAACTGAAATCAGGTCTCACCCATGCGTAGCAGTTGCCAGACAAAAGCAGTTTAAACAACAGGATTTTATTAACAAGGGTATTCAACAGTGAAAAGGAAAAGTCCTTAATGCCACATGTGCCCAGTTATATTACCCTAGTCAACATTTTCAGTCCCAAAGCTCCCAAAGACACATGTACAAGATGGTGCCCCTTTGTCCCTCAAAAACTGAGTCAGGCATTTTGTAAATTCCAGACTTAACTCCAACATCTTCTCTTTGTTTCTTCACACAGTGTTCCACGCCGTTCCACTTCTCCAAGGCTCTTCAAATTTCTTCCACAATTGTTGATCCCCAAACAGCTTTCCAAGTATGCCACTTTGCTGTAGCTCCAACCGTTTCCTTTTTCTTTTCTTTCTTTTTATTTTTTTGAGACTAGGTCTCACTATTTTTGCCTATGGAACCGCAGGCTCACATTGCCCGTGGTAACACGGACTCAAGCAATCCCCAGCCTCAGCTTCCCAGGTAACTAGGAATACAGGCGCGTAGCCCAGCTATTTTTTTGGGACTAGGTTTTGCTATGTTGTCCCGGGCAGGTCTCGAATCGTGATCCTCAGTCCCAGCCACGACTCCATAGGCTGTTGCTTACAGGCATGCGCCACCATGCCCGGCTTTCCGAGCATTTCCTTTATCAGGCCTGCTTTCGGCGGCATCTGGCCAAATCCACCAGGCCTGCCTTAGACAGCCTTTGGTCACCCCCAGCTTGCCATTCTGACATCCAACTCCATACCAGCTACTTCTCTGCCAGCCACTCTCCCACCATGTGGTTCCTTGCCACCACCAGCTCACTCTTCCAGGGGGTTTCTCCTGGTCAGGCCACGTGGGTCTATTCTCTCAGTCTGCCATTCTCATCTCTTTCTGTTCCTTCTCTTTCCTCGCTTCTCTCTTTTTATACACCCTCTGTTCCCGCTTCCCATTTTCTCTCACGGTTCTTTTAGATACCACCCACTAGGTATTTTGGCACCAATACAATTTTCTTTTTTTTTGAGACTAGGTCTCACTATTTTTTGCCTGTGGAACCACAGGCTCACATTGCCCGGGGTACCACAGACTCAAGCAATCCCCAGCCTCAGCTTCCCAGGTAGCTGGGATTACAGGCGCGTGCCACCACGCCCATCTATTTTTTGGGACTAGGTCTCACTGTGTTGCCCTGAGCAGGACTCGAACCGCGATCCCTAGCCCCGTCTGCTTCATAGACTGAAGCTTACAGTCACCACCACCTTGCCTGGCACAATTTTTAACTGTGTCACTACCCTGTAACAAAGCATCTTCTCTCCAGTGTTCTGAGTTGCTCCACTTCTCCAAGGCTCTTCAAACCTCTTCCACAATTGCTGATACACAAATTAGCTTTCCAAATCCCTGGATAACTCCAGTTACCAACTCATTATGCCACCTTGCTTCAGTGCCACACTCTTCACATTGTGCCACTCTTCTACCGGTCACCTTGGCTCCTTGCCACCACCAGCTCACTCAGGGAGCTTCTGCCCAGCCTTGTTCCTTGGGCTACTCTTTACCCGCCTGCCATTCTCATGTCTCTCTTCTCCCCAAGTCTCTCACCCTCTTGTCTCTTCTTTCCTTTTTATCTCTTTTTTTTTCCTTCTTGTAAAAGCCAAAGGCTCCAATTTCCCTCTACACATCCTCTAGGTGACACATTTTCTCTTCTGGGTCCATACCTGGAATTTGCAACAAAGTAAAAGTACCCTTATCCTGTTTAGGCCTCTGTGTTTTTCAGACACAGCTAATGGCATCAGTGCCTAAATTGTAATACTGCCCATATTGGGATCCCGGCTTCATTCTCTTTGCTTTTTCTCTCTCCAGCTTTCCAAGCTGCTCCGCTTCTTCAAGGCTCTTCAAATTTTTTCAGCAACTGCTGATGTAAAAATCAGCTTTCCAAATCCTTAGCTATCTATCTCCAGGTACCAGCTTCCCATGCCACCTAGCTGTGGCACCAGGCTCTCCACTCTGGCTACTCTTTTGCTGGCCATTTTCCCACCATGGGTCCTTGCCACCACCAGCTCACTCTTCCAGGGGGCTTCTGCTCAGCATGGTCACTCCGGGCTCCTCTTTATTGGCCCACCATTTTCCTGTCTCTCCTTCCCAAAGTCCCTTGTCCCCCAATCTCTGCTCCTTTCTTTTTTAATCTTTTTCCCCTCCCCTTCTGAAAAGCAGAGGGTCCAATTTCCCTCTACACATGCTCTTGGTGATCCATGTTCTCTTTCCCGTCTGGGATTTGTAACAAAGTAAAAGAAGGAAGTACCCTTATCCTGTTTAGGCCATCTTTTGCCTCTGTGTTTTTCAGATACAGCTAATGGCAATGCCTAAATTTTATGAACAAATACACTGCCTATTGTGGACACAACTTCCAAGATACTTTCAGGGTAGGGAAATCCTGCTGAAAGGCATCTACTGGCTTTCTATTGATAACCATCTTGGCTGATTTTCCTCTAGCCCTTGAAGGCTGCCTTGGTCTGGTCAAAGGGTGATGATGAGCCAAGCCGGGCAAGGCAATGCTTTCCTTGACCTGGCTCACTAGGTGAGACTGATTTCAAATTCATTCCCAAGGTGGAGTTCTGTCTTAGTCTGGGTTTCCTAAACTTAGAGCTAGGGGCAAGGACTTGAGTGCAGTGAGTGTATTGGGAAGTGATTCTAGGGTGCAGGAGAGGGGAAGTGGAAAGAGAAATCTAAGCCAGGGGTTATCATATTGGCTGCTCCTTCCCACTGGAAACTTCTGAGGAGCAGAGAAGCAGTTGCCTAACAGTGTAAGGGAAGCAAAGACCAGTGACCACTGGCTGATGTCCACATAGCATCCATAGTTCATGTTCAGCAGGTCCCCACAGGTACCTAAGGTGGCAGCATCAATGAAGTCTGGGCAGGAAATAAGGCAGCAGCACATTTCATTTTGAAACAAGGCACTTTCAATACAAACTGGGTCAAAACCTATGCAGAAAAGACCACAGTGGCAGCAGAGGAGATCTAGAAAGGATGTGAGGCCAGGCACAAGAGATGTGTGATATGGACTTCCAAAGGTTGTCTGCTGGTTCCTGCTGCCATAGTCCAGAACCATGCTCATGGTATCCTTGCCCAGGTCTAAGCGTTCATCTTTTCATCCAGTCCTCCCAGACATACTACAACCTTCCAATAAATTCTTTTTAAGCAATAGATTCCACAGTTAAGCAGTTTCTGCTGCTTAAGATCAGAAAATGCCAATGGAGGCAGAATGGGACATCGTAGTGAGCAATCTAAAGAGTTACTGTGGAGCAAATGGCAAAGCATCTCCCCATAGTATTTCTGGAAAAATTCTTTGGTAAAATTGAAGGGCTGAAGCATGTCTTCTGAGGGTATGACCTCCTGTTGTCCTCCCTGAATCTCAGGAACACTTGACTTGGAAAGGGGGGCTGTGTACCTACTCTTGCCTGTTACCTATCAACAGCAGATACACCTGCTTTGTCATCAAAAGCCCAAGGCTAGAAGAGGGTTCTCAAGGACAAACATCTAAGAGGAGTTTAGATACTTAGACCAAGGTGTGCATCCTGAGTTGGGAGCTTCATGAGTTTATGGTTCAGAATAAAATCATGATGTAATTGAAGCATATGAGACAAAGAGAGAAGAGAGAGAGAGAATGTGTATGTACTTACAAACACATTGGGCCAGCTTTCCTTGTAGAATAGTGTCTATGGTCACTGACCAAGTATCACTTTTTTTTTTTTTTTTTTGGAGACTAGGTCTTACTATTTTCGCCAGTGGAACCGCAGGCTCACGTTGCCCGGGGTACCGCAGACTCAAGCAATCCCCAGTCTCAGCTTCCCAGGTACCTGGGAATATAGGCGCGTGCCACCACGCCCAGCTATTTTTTTGTAACTAGATTTCACTATGTTGCCCCAAGCAGGACTCGAACCGTGATCCATGGTCCCCACTGTGGCTTCCTAGACTGCCTTACAGGCACGCACCATTGTGCCCAGCCAAGTATCACTTTTTTGGTTTTTTCTTTAGAGAGTAGGTCTCGCTATGTTGCTGGGAGTTGTCCTGAACCTGTGGACTCAACTGATTCCTAGCCTCAGCCTCCCAAGTAGCTGGGATTACAGGCATGCAACACCACATCCGGCTAACCAAGTATCACGTCCAAGGAACCATGAAGACAGGGCAGGGAAAGAAGAAGTCTTTGCAAGAAGAAACAAACTGGTAGAATAGAGATGTGCCAAGTACTTTTTGTTCTGTGAGTATTCACTTAGACACTGGGTACTGGTGCCATCAAAGTAGCTTCAAGTTTAATAAAACTGACAGGCACAAATATAAATTTTATTAGGAAGTCATGAAAATTAAGATAGAGGGATATGCAAAGTATCACAAAGGAATAAGTGATTATTTCATTATGGAAAACTGGGAAGACTGCTCAGAGGAGGAAGTGCTTAAAGGACAAAGAGAGGAATTTCCAGGCAGATGTAGGAACAAAGACAAGGAGGTAGCAAGTTCCAGAGGCATGAAGCAGCGTGATGCTCCAGGGAATATGGGGAAAGGTAATGGTAGGGACATAGTTGAGAGTTTGTACTTAATCCTGCAGGAGAAAGGGGAGCCATCAAGACTTCATTGGGAAGTAACATCTATGTAAGCAAGCTTTATGTATTTTTTATTTATTTATTTGTTTGTTTGTTTGTTTATTTATTTTTTGAGACAAGGTTTTGTTCTTTTTGCCCATGGAACCGCAGGCTCATGTTGCTGGGGGTACCACGGACTCAAGCAATCCCCAACCTCAGCTTCCCAGGTACCTGGGATTACAGGTACACACCACCACGCCCAGCTATTTTTTTGGAACTAGGTCTCACTACGTTGACCCAGGTGGGACTCGAACTGCGATCCCTGGTCTCCGCTGTGGCTTCCTAGGCTGCCTTTTACAGGCACCGTTTCTGGCCTTTATGTATTTTAAATGAAACATGTGTCATGTCACAAAAATAGCTTAAATAGTGAAAAGTAAAGCCTCCACTGCCTTTTCCCTCCACTTCATCAGGTGACCTTAACAGCTTTACTTAGCTGTTCCCTATCTGTGCCCGCCAAGTAGCTTCTATATTCTAACATGTTCAGACATATATCTTTTTATTTCTAACAAATGAATTCATGTTTTAATTTCTGTGCTATAACTTGTTTATTTCTCTTAACAACATATCCTCGACATCTTTCCATGTTACATGTAGGTGGCTGTCATTATTTTAAACAGCTTCATCATGTTTTGAGCAAAGATAAACAAATTACTCTCCAAATAATGCCCATTTATATAGACACTAAGCTTGGATGATTATTCCAGTTACTTTTCATCCTTGTCAACTTCTAGCAGTCAAGAATCTTTTAATCTTGTCTATCTATTATTTCATTGACAATTTTGATAAAATGATATTTCATTGTTTTGATTTGCATTATTAGTAAGGTTGTTCATCTTTTTACAGCATCCATGGACCATTTATATTTGTTCTTATGTAGACAGTGTATTTGTATCCTTTATTCATTTTTATGTTTGATTAGTCATCAATATATACACATATTTATATCATAATGAAATTGGACTTATTTATAAAATGAATTATAATTTTCTATACTTTTCTATAAATTAACTATATTTTTACTTTGTTTATAGTATTCTATTAGAAATTCAAAGACTTTTGTGTTCTCAAGTTTACCATTCTTTCTTTACTAGCTTTAGGTTCTTGTCATAGCTGAATAGCCTCGTCCATTCTTAGGTCATGATGTAAATTATAAGTATTTTTCTCTAACAATTTTATGATTTTACCATTTATGTTAAAATCTTGATTCTGTCTGGAATTTAATTTAGATATGAACATCCCTGAGCACACATTTTGTTAACAAATTGTTTTTTGTAGTAACCTTTACTCCCAATTCTACCATTTATGCAATCGTAGTTGGATCTTCTTTGATAGGAGAGAGTCTTCAACTTCCAGCTTACGGGTAGGCTTGTCATGAAGACCCGTATCCAAACTACAAGAATAAAGGCAAAATTCTGAAATTTTGAAGACTGCCATACTGTCTATATTCAAAATTTTTCACATTCTAAATGTAGAAATACTTAAGAACACAGACTTAATGCTGTATCTGTTTCCTTATCTATAAAACGGGAAATAAATGTTATGTCTCATGCTTAAAGGATTAAATTAGTAACATAAAATGCTTAGAACAACTAATGACAACTATTAGTTGTTATTGGGGAACAATACTGAAAAAAGTTGGATCTGGGATTTAGGGTGACAGGTTTCTGATCTTTGTTTTACTTTACCCATGTTTATGACCTTGAACAAGATACTTCCTTTCTCTGAAATTCCAGGCCTACACCTCTAATTCTGCTTCCATTTCTTTTCTCTGACCTCCCAACCCTGCCACTATTTCTGTCTCCCAGGGGGCCTTGGTGCTAAATTCAACTGGGTCTTTTCATCACTCGAACTCTTGTTTGACACTGTTAACGACTCCTTCCTTGGGGTGTAATCTTCTCTAGCCTTCTTGATGTCCTGGGCTCCTGGATTTCCTTCATCATTTTTGACTGTTCTTTAATCCATCTTCTTTCAAGGTTTCTCATCTTCAACCTATCTGTTAACTGTGAGCCATCCCTAGGGCTTGGCTTGGGTTTCTTTCTCCTCTTTTTACTTTGCACTCTGTCCCCAGGCCACAGCACCTGTTCTCAAGGCTTCTATCATCCCCTATAAGCAGAAGATAGTTATATCCACCTGGAGGTCAATCTCCATCCAGATCCCTACCCTGAGTTTTCTCCTGCATGATTACCTGTCTTCTGAACAGTTCCATCTCATCTATGTAACACCCCTGATCTATGTAACATATCACTCACTGCTGGCCCCAGCAGCTGCCTCCTTCCTGAAGGATGATGCTACTGTCATCCATCTGGCTGGCCAGACTAGCTTTCTTGTCTATTGTCCTTAAAATCATTCTTGACTAAGTCCTGCCCACTTCATCCTCTCAGAGTATCTTCCTCATTTACCACAGCCTCTATCTCAGCCCAGACCCCTCATCTCTCTCTCTAGGACCTTCATACCAGTCTACTCACTGGTTCCACTGCTTGCAGTCTTGTTTACTCTGATCCATGCTATACAATAGCTCAAGTGGGGCTTATTCTAGAAATGCAAGTTTAAGTTAATATCCTAAAACAGATCAATTTAATATTTCATATTCAGAGAATAAAAGAGAAATAGGAACTTTCCAATAGATAAAGAAACAGACATTTGATAAAATTCACTACCAGTGCATAAA
>PVHY01021771.1:0-23395 GCA_004024945.1 Uropsilus gracilis
CTATCTATCTATCTATCTATCTATCTATCTATCTATCTATCTATCCATCCACCTACCTACCTATTTATCTCTTTCTCTCTATCTACCTATCTCTCTGTCTCTCTATCTCTTTCTATCTATCTATCTATCTATCTATCTATCTATCTATCTATCTATCTATCTATCTATCTATCTATCTATCTATCTATCTATCTATCTATCTATCTATCTATCTATCTCTCTATCTATCTATCTATCTATCTATCTATCTATCTATCTATCATCTATCATCATCTACCCCAAGGATCTTCCATCACCTCGTCGCCCATGAACCATCTTAATCATTTGTGCCCTCCCCCTCCCCATATTTCACCCGCCTCCCTATCTCTTGCTCTAAATTTCAGTTCTGTTGACAGTTTTAAATTTTTCTTGTCTGTTTGTTTTTTCCTTTCTTATTTCTGCTAACATGATTCCTTCTAGCTCCATCCATGTTGCTGCAAATGACATGTGTTTGTCTGCTTTGATTGATGCATAATATTCCATTGTGTACTTACACCACATCCTTTTCAGCCACTCATCACATTTGGGGCATTTAGGTTGTTTCTGTATCTTGGCAATTGTAAATAGTGCTGCAATAAACATGTGAGTACAGGTATCCTTCTGAATGAGTGTTTTTTTATCCCTTGGGTGGATTCCCAGTAGTGGGATTGCTGGATGGAATGATAGTTTCATTTTCAGTACCTTGAGGGTTCTCCACTTAGCCTTCCATAGTGGCTGGACAAGCTGGACTACATTTGAAATGAGCTATGTACCACTGAAATATAATGAAAACACAAAGAGCCTATTGTATGTTTTACAGTAGAGATATTTCCAGAACAAATTTTCATCTCTGTTTTGCAAACTGAGAATCAGAGAATTTAGGCAACTCCCTTACATTTGCACAGCCAGTAAAAGGCTTCATAGGTTTCAAATGTTGTCATAAGCATAGAAGTAACAGTGTGTCCCTAGCAGTCAACCTGGAAAAGAGTACTCATGACAGATGCAAGAGTAGATTGACTCTCATTTTAGTCAGTTTTGCTTATATTTGTTCTGATTTGCAGTCATTAAAGAAAACTATAGCTCTTTGAACCCACATCTCAAGTCCCCTTTGATGTTTAAGGTCCACATATCTGCTGCAACCCATGTCTTCCCTGCCATGCATTGGGTGGTGCTGTAGGACACCGTCTAATCAGAGTCAGATGATTTTGACCAGATGTTGTTCTCCTCCCTTAGCTTTGTGGCTTTCAGGAAACCAGTCTTCCAGAGCCTTATTTGCCCTTTCAAGCAGAAATAAAACCCTTAAAGTGACTTTAAAACAGCTTTATACATAAGGTCCAGGTCTAACCTTCCTGTTAACCTTGAACTCTGTATGAGTAAAAGAATAAATAAGTAGACATATAAATCATTTATTAATTCAGTTATTTGTAATAGTACTGCTTTCCACATTGAATATATTTTTCAAGTTTTCCAGTATCAGATGGTAGCTATCCCTCATCTAACAGACAAGAAAAAATTAAAACGAATTTTTAGCAAAATTGAAACAGTGCATGAGAGGGGGAGGCAGGAAATAGGGGGTGGGAAGGACACAAAAGATTTAAGACTGGTTCATGGGTGATAAGATGGTGGGAGAACCTCGGGTTAGATAATGATGTAAAATAGAATGAATAATATAATAGAAGTGATAGCTATCAAATCCTTGTTTTTCTGTGCATGCAGTTTGACCATTTTTCTGACTTCTGCTCCCCTTGTTATTTTCACCATTCTTGCTGCTTACAAGCTGCCTACTACATACCAGTCCCTGTGTGGGACCTCTCCATGTACTGGATCTAGTAAGGGAGAAGACCACCACCATGATTTGATAGAAAGGGCACCTGAGGAACACAGTTCACTTACCTAGATATTAGGTGGAACTTGAGTCTAAACATCCTCTCTAGTCTCATGACTGTTTCTTTTTTCCCTCCCACACTATTCCATGTCTGACAATAATACCACAAACATATGGATTTTCTACTCTGAATTTTCCACATCAAAATGCTGAGGAGCCTTTTTGTCAGCAAGAGGATGTTCACATGTGTTTATTTCCTTCCTTTCTTTCTTTTTTTAAATGTTAGTGATACTTTGTACCCAACCTCACAGACCATCACAGAATCTTGGTGATCTAAAAGTAGACACAGAGATTTATGGCTTCTTGAGATTGTCTTCCACTTTCCTGAGAATAAAATGAAATTCGTTCTACTGCACTTCAAGATACTTGACATCTTTTATCATTTTTAGGTCATACACATCTTTCTTCCTATAAAGAGAGTCATCCTACAAGCATTCATTCATTACTCTTAAGGTCATGTCAGAAAGAATCATAGACTTATCGTCAACATACTCAGTGTAAAAATACAAAACCTTTTTTCCCCTCAAAACCTTCTGTACATTCTTATCAGGAAATCAATGTGTTGATGGGGCACTGAGGATGGGGAGTCTTGGAGAAATTCAGTGCACTCTGCCATCTGTCCAAGCAGATGGAATTGGGATTAAGTGCCCTCACTCCTATCTCAGATCTGCTGGGTATTATCATCTTGGATGTCATAACTCCTAGAATTACCACCCATGGAAAAGGTACCACTTAAGATGCTGAAGAAAAAAAAAATGTGCAGAGAATCTTTTGTTTGGATATGGTTTCTTTATTTTCTATACTATTTAATTTATTGTGTTCTTTGGAAGATTTAAAGAAAGCTGAGAGTATCAATTTTCTCTCTTTTCAGTCTGAGTTCAGACCTCCCCAAACCTGTGATATCTCCAACAGTACCATATAACATTCTTAGTGGCTCAAAACTTTCAGAACTAGACATCTTTGATTTCATGATACTTAACTGCATCTTTCCCTGCCTTAGCCCTGATTTGTGCGAGCCAGATGCACCTGCTTTGCCAGACTTAAAGGAATGAAACAGATGCTGTTGTACATTCAGACCCCTCATCCTTGACACAGGTTGGTACTCAGTCCTATTCTCGTGGAACTCCAGCCTGGTTCACAGAGGATATCTTTACTCACTTAATAAAATGCCCCGCTCTCTAATGGGTGGCTATTATAAATTCAGTATGTGCCCTCATCCTTTTCTAAAATGCTCTCTTACTGAAAGTCAAATATGTTTTCTCACCTCATGCATACATTTCTTTGTTTGGTTCTACAATTCATAGTGTCTTGAATTATTATAGAGAAATGTCAGATAGGCCTATTGCTGAACTGCATCAATCAAGTTATTTACCCTTCTAAGCCTTACATGTTTTAATTCAAGATGACACTAATACCTATACCATGATTTTTGTGTGTGTGTGTGATTGTTAATGCATACAGATTGCTTACTATTTTAAACCCTGCTTAGTGACTCATAGATGATGATGAGTCTGAGAATCAGGCAAACCTGACAGATAAGGTTCTAATGAGTTGGGGAATATTTGGGAACAAAGGTCCATTTCAAATATTTGAGATAAGGGCGATAAGGTATATGGTACACCTACTGCCCCAAAGACTTGGAGAAATATTCACTATAGAATGATTACCTATCAATCTATGATCTATAAGTCTGAGAATAATTTATAACTGAAACTAAGATTTTTTTTTTCATTTACTTCATCATTCATGAAATTGCATGTATAAATTTACAAAGTTTCATAACATTTTCCTGGACTGTACTTGAAGTTAGTTCCGCAGCAACCTGTAGTTGATCCCTCCGTATTTCTGTGTATGTGATTTTCTTGGATCATGGGATCTGTGGTAAGACAGAGATGTGCACAAGGAAGGGAACCATATCCTTTTTTCCAGGTCTCTGTATAGTTACAGAATCAGCTAAACCTCAGAGGCACCATTTTGACATTAGCTAGTATGAGTAATTCCTGAATCCAGATCCATCTGTTTGCAAAAGCCCATTCACCCTTAACTGAGTTCTGTATCTTTCTCCATGTTTCCCTCTTTTCTCTGGGAATGAAAATATTTATGTCGGTGCAGCTTCTGTTCAGCACCTAGGTAAGACGTTGCTAAAACATACATGCCTAAGTAGTCCTTTAGATCCAAAAAAGATAGGAAACATGAGTTCCATTACCCCCTAGTGCTCTACTGCCATGCCATGAAAAGATTCTGGTTGCCCTTATTGGAGATATTTCTTTCAACAGTTCTATTACATTGCATGGAGAGGGAGATTCTTAACTGTGTAAGAACCAGGCCTGATTTACAAAGCATAAAATGAACACATACAGTATGTCCTCAGAAAAAAAGGACACTTTTTCTTGCTACCAGAGTTGGGGAAACACATACAGTCTGATTGTAGGAATAGGCTGGCATTGCTCCTTCAGCTGCTCACCAGCTCTTCCATTGTTGTTATCCTATTATTGAACAATTCCATCCCAAACTAACCCAATGACAAAAATATATTGATGATTTTGCATGAAGCTCCTTAGGAAAGTGAACAAGTTTTGTTCATTTTCTTACTCTGATACATTCTATTTTTCTCAGTTCATGAGTGCATTTCTTCTGGTTTTAGAGAATTTTTTCAATTGTGACTGTTTTCTTTCTCATTTTTCTATGCTTTTGCTGATCTCTGTTCAACTTCCACTTATGAAAAGAAACATTCTCCAATATTTCCTGCTTAAGCTGCCTTTTTTGTTTTATATAATGTTGATTTACAGCTCTGTTTGTTTAAGTGCATAAGTTCACACCTCTATAAATGTAAGTTATCACTCCACATATACCAAAAAAGTTCCATTTAACCCTCCTCCAAAGTCCATTGATTTCCCTTCTCTCTGCTCCATTCCCCTCTTCTGGTTCTGCATTCACATTTCAGGGATTTGTGTATTCCTTTTTTTAAAAAATCCACATATGAATGAAAGCATCTGCTAGTTAATTTTTTCATTATTTCTCTTCAAATTCCTTTCTCTTATTTTTCTTAACAGAATCCACTCCAGTTCTATCCATGTTGTTGTAAATGGCAAACTTTCATCTTCCTTTCCTTGAGTTGTATTACACTCAGAACATGATGATACATGAATATATACCTGCAAACCACAATGCTAATGACTCCACCTACACATCTACCTCAGCACATTAAACTGAAATGGTCTTAGTGCAATTAAAAGTACATGGATTATAGCATCTTTTGGACTTGGGTAAACGTCCAGCATATTAAATTTAGTAAGGGCATGATCTTGTAGAAAACAGTCTTTTGTGTAATAGAGTGTTTAATATGGAGATAATAATCATACTTTTATGTAATATTTTGAAAATGAGAGTTGCTACATGTATAATTCTGAACAGAGGGCCTGGTACTGTTGGTATAAGTTATTATTATCCTTATCAGGACCTCAAACCAAGAGAATGGCTATCTTACCCTTTTCAGCACCCACATCTCAATCCTAGACAAGCATCTTAATTGGAGGTCTTAAGTCATATAATTTCCTCTGTATTAAAATAGTGTTGCCTAATCATGTTGTCATTTCAAAGGCCAGGAAGGTACTTGTACACAGTAGATTTATATTCATGCCATTGCACTTAGAGATACTGAGTGGGCTCAGTAGTAATAGGCATTTCATTCCACTAGTGGTCTAGTGATCCAGTACAGAATACATTAGATTAGCAATAAATCTTTGTTAAATGAGTGAATGCATTGACAAATTATATATGTATATGTAATTATACGTATTTTGTGCATATATACTCATAACTCAATCGTCTGGCAGAGAATTATGCTCTGTTAGAGCTGGGAGAGATATCAGAAGTTATTTATTTATACAGATAAACTTATATGACTTATCTATACTTTAGATATTCTGTGATGAATTTCAAAGTAAACTATTCATATTATTTAGAGGATCTGCTATGTGTAAAAACAGCAATTGCTTTATCACCAAAATAGTATATGCGTACATGTCTCATCTAGCAGTGCCTCCAAGGGGTAACATGAACAATAAAAGCACACAGCTAGCTATTGTTAAACTCTGGACTGAAGCTTCTGCTCCTGCGATTTTAATAAGGGAATACCCTGTGCAGTGAAATCTGTTCCTCTGATTCACAATCTATGTTCTATTCTACCACATCACATAGATGGAAGTCCATTTCAACATTTTAAGGCCTCAAGGGAAGATTCATTCTACCTAGAAATTCATTCAGTGATTGGTCGGCCACTGGAGTTCACTTTTTACAGCAATTCCTTGTGTTTTTGTTCCCTAAGATCTAAGAACCCTCTGGTCAGATGGCAATCCCCACTTCATACCACACCCTCTATCAATAGGAAGGCTGTTTCTTTCAAGACATTTGTATCGTTGTTGTGCATTCAAGAGCAAGGAATTAAGGCACTTATATAACACAATCACCTTCACATCTCTTTCTTAAAAATATAACTGCCTGAGGTTAGTTCTTCTTTTTGTGTCAATCATAACCCCAGATCAGTGTTTCTCAGGAATCTTGGGCTTTTAAATGTTCCACCAAGTCTCTTGCCAAGGAAACTAGACAGTTTGTGGAGCAGGGCTTTGGGGAACAGTGCCTACTCTTTATTGGAGTGGTGGAGACCTTGTTTCAGATGAGCAGCCTGCACCCTGTCAGACTTCATGCAGCTTTCTCAAGCAGCACTAAAGGAAATGAACTAATGGTAGCTGATGCTTGTGATGGGCAAGCTCCCTCCCGCTGCTCAGAATTGGAATGTGAGCGGAAGCTGTGGGGGCCCCGGGCCAACCCTGACAGAAACAGGTTTTTAACAGCATGAATTTATGAATCCAGTCAATGCAAATGAGAGTTTATTATGCTTGGAGTCTAAAAAAAATGATGCCTCATTTATTAAATTAAGCTGCAGAAATTCTCTTCAGATAATGTTCAGTGGTAGTTTTTACACTAAAAGCTCAGCTTTGCTTTGGGTGATTCTGCTTAGTTGAGAGTGTTGTTTTATATGCAGCTTAAAAACATAAGGAAAGTCAAGATTTGAAGATGGAAGATGTTTTGATGGGCGCCATGTAAGGCCTGTTCTAAGGCAGTTAGGCCCTTTGCTCCTGTGAAACCTCACAAGTTCTGAGAGAGCCTTTTTCATCTTTAAAATGATCAAGGGAGTGAGACTGGGGATCAAGCTCTGAGACTGGGGAGTGAGAGAGCAGTAAGAGTGACCATGGCATTAAATTCCATAGCTCGGTGTAAATAAAGGAAAGATGAAAAAACTTCAGATACATAATCTAAGTAAGCGTTTCTCCCAGAGGAGTTTCTGGTCCATGTGCAAGGCTTCCTATCTACTCCTAATTTCTTTTTGGAAAGAGAAATACGGGATGGTCGCTTTCTAACATGAAGGGAAAACAAACATTTGGACAAGAAAAATGTAAAGCAACACTTGAAGCATAGAACATCAGACAGGGAAGGGGAAAATGCAGGAGGGAGGAAGGGCACAACAGATTAAAGAGATGCACTGCCGTGCAGTGGTGCACACCTTTAATCTTAATCCCAGCCTTGGGAGGCTGAGGCTAGGGAATCGCTTGATTCCACGGTTTAAGACTACCCCGGGCAACATAGCAAGACCTAATCTCAAAAATGTGGATGTGGTGGTGTGCGCCTGTAATCCCAGCCTTGGGAGACTGAGGCTAGGGTCCATGGGTTTGGAACTACCTTGGGCAACATAGCAAGACCTAGTCTCTAAAAAGAAAAGAAAGCATTAAGGCTCTGGAGCACTGGTAATAAGGTTAAGGTGGTGGTGATGCAAAATAAATAAATTTTAAAAAATAATTTATTTTTTGGAGCTAAGCATAAGGACCTGTGTAGACATTTTCCTCCAAATCACCCTTATTTTATATCTAGTTAAAGAATCACTGACTTTAATATCATGGGATCTATTTAAATCCAATTGCAATATAAGCAATGAGACTATTTTAACTCCGGCATGAGATTTCTTGCTAGGTTACTGATGATCAGCATCACGTGTGGGGAGAGAATGTGGTGGTATTAGGAGAAAAATAGGACCCCCAAACCATTTGAAGGCACACTATGCGGGATCTCTTGGGATGTCTGTCCTTTACATCCTGTGGAATGTGGGCAAGGGTGCCTTGTCAGATTCAGTTTCTTCCTTTCGGAAGTGAAAATATCCTGGAGAATTTGCATGATGGCTCTGATTAGGAATTGAGCTAGTGCACGTAAGGGTAGTTTTAGCAGAGTTCTGTTGTTGGTAGTAGCTTCAGAATGGCGGACTTTATTCCATTCTGAAAAGTGATCATTGTTTATTGCTACATTTCAGTACATGATTGAATGCATTTAATTGAATGCATTTAATACTGATTTAATTCAGTGTGTCCTTTTGTTTTCTTAGGTGGACATACACTTTATGATTATAAGTTCTTTCGATAATTGAATATGTAGGTTCAGATCCTGTGTATGTACTTCTAAATTTCCATCTTTTTTGTTGCCACATCATTATCAGTTTGCGAGTTGGTTTGCTCTTCCACCACTACCATCTTGTGTTTGTATGAAGGAAGCATCTGCATTATATTCTTTATTTTAAAACATTTTTATTTTGTAATTTTCATACAATATTGGTCACATTTGTATGGTTGTCATTCGCCGAGATTTGGCCCTCCCTTCTGTATGGTATTCCTTATACCCCACTTTACCCGCCTTTCCCCATTTTCC
This sequence comes from Uropsilus gracilis, assembly GCA_004024945.1. Classification (NCBI taxonomy): domain Eukaryota; kingdom Metazoa; phylum Chordata; class Mammalia; order Eulipotyphla; family Talpidae; genus Uropsilus; species Uropsilus gracilis. Next base: position 8,657 of record PVHY01021771.1, read on the forward strand.
CCTCTGGTCACTCCTCTCACTGCAAATGTTTGTCCATGTTTGGCCCACTGGTCTTTTCTTTTTCTGATACTCTGTTCTTTTACCCTGGATGTGGACTTGCACCCCTAGACAGCAACAGACCAGCTGCTCGGACTTCTGAAATTAATGAGGTAGATGGTCAGGATGAGCATGTCAGGAACTTGTAGGGCAAAAACGTGGTGTGGTTCTCCAGGATCCTTTCTGGTGTCTGCCCCATGTTGCTGGTTCTGTGCCATACAGTTCTGATAACTTGGTTTGGGAATCCAACTCCCAGCCACTGGTGGTGGAGGCGTTCCCTGCTGGGGACAGACTTCCCCAGGTGATTGGTCCAGCTCCTCTCCTCTCTTGCGTTAGCAGTTCTGTCATGGGTCACAGTAGTCTTTATATTTTGATGTGCCAACATTAACAATGAAGTAATTTATCCTAATAAGTCCCTGTGCGATTGAAACACACACACACACACACACACACACACAACAGCAATGAGCATAATTTCAATTGATAACTTTTCCTGAATCTGGCAAACATGGTTTTCCATCTCAGGAAACCAATTTTCCTAGCCCTTTAATGGTGTCACGTTTGTGATTAAGGCAGAAGTTGTTCCCAGAACAATACACTCTTAGGATTCAGGTGTAAACAGAAGGGTAATTCGCAAATATGCATTCTCCATACATGTTATGCTAAAGAGCGTCTGCAAATGAAAAGAATTAACATACATTATGGCCCATTTTCATGAAAGCACCCGCTTGCAAATGAGTGTACCTAGTGCAGAAATGTGCAGTCATAGTGCTCCCCAAGGTACACTAACACCGTCTCCATCCTTGTCAGCATGTTTTATCAGAAGGCAGTCTTGATCTTGCATCTGTGTTTGTTCCAGCACTTACTTTTTGCTCTCTCCTTTCACTTTTACTTAAAATTACGTTCTTTGGTAGCAGGAGAATGGAGGTCCTTTTTGAGACCTCCACCTTACAAGAGTTTATTTTTATAAGATTTTTTTTCTTTAGGTATCTAAGAATGATGCTTTATAGAAAATTGAGTAGCTGAAACCCGAACTTAGGCTCTTTCGCTGTTCTCAATTCTGCGGGTCATCAAAGGATCTTCTGTTGAAGACATTTGCTAAAAGATGAGTGAATTAACGTGCAGGACCGAGTGTTGAACTGGTGCTGAGGGTTCTTTGGTTACTATATTGAAGTGACTCCAGCTCTTATAGGAACATGTTAAAGGCAGGTGAACCAGTGACTCCATCTTAGTTAGGACTCCATTTTGAGGATTGTGTCCTCTGCCTACTTTGGCAGAGGAAGAGTACCTACTTTGGCAGAGGAAGAGTACCTACTTTGGCAGAGGAAGAGTACCTACCACAGCCGGCTGGTCACACATCCTGTTTTCCCACCCTCCAGTTTTTGCACCCATTACTGCATCAGTTATGCCAGTTGACTAACCACACATGCCAACCCTGCTTTCTCAGTTTCCTGGCAGTTCCAGGAACATGTTCATCCCCCTGCTTGTTTGCTTGTACTCAATGTGGGGGCCAGAGGCGGTTTTGCCCTATCAAAGGTTTAACAGAAACTGCTTAGGGTTCTCTTACTGACCTGGCTTGGGGACTCTGGTGCACCAGTAATAGACCTGCTGCTTTGAACTTCAATTCCAGTCCTGTGTCTTGTGGAGTCGAGAGTCACAACAAAACATAGCTCGTTTTACATCTTGCTTCCCTTTATAAGAATGTAGATGCACTCAAACCTCAGAATGAGAAGTTGGCTGAAAATGAAAGCGACAGAGTGCCAATAGAAAGTAGCAACTGGGTCAGGCAGTCTACTTGAATTGACAAAGTTAAAAGTTAAAAATCTCTGATTTTTCATTAGACCTTGAGGACCACTTGAGGGAATCTAAACATACTGTGGTTGATGCCTTAGATGCTCCTGCCCCAAACCTCAGCCCCAAGGGCTGCAGAAAGAGCGCCATGTAGGAGGGGTTAGGAGTGTTTCATACCTGAATAATATGCTGCAGAGGCTTTGAGATCCATTGCAGTGGGAAAGAACTAGGTATCTCTGAGCAACTAAAAGAGCTCTGGTAGAAGCCAGATGATGCCTGGCCAAATAGACTACTTGTAAAGAATGTCTTGCTTTTGTACAAGGAAATTGTTGGAGGAATTTAAGCAATATATAGCTATATCTATATCTCTCTATATAGATAGATATGCATATTAAATATGTTATTAATTCACATTTTATAATATGTATATGAATTCACATATATATATATAAGATATATAAAGATATATATTCTAAAGAGCAGGTGGAGTAGTGTAGGAGATCAAAGGTAATCAATAAAACATTAAGTAGCAGAGCAGTAGTAATTAGCCCAGGACAGGGCACTGATGGTGTTTCAGAGGGGGGAGAGGCCGATGATGGATTCACTGATGTATGTTCAGAGAGAGCAGTGAGAGCAACACTCAAGAGTTGAGGGCAGCAACCAGGTATCTTTCCCCACTAAGCCTGGGTTCATTGTATATAAGTGAGGTTTGAAGGACTTTGAGAGAGAAATACCTGAGGGTTTCATTCTGTTGCTATTTGCTGCTACCTCTTGCTTAGTGGAGATAAGCATGACAAAAGGCTTTTAGCAAAGTTAAAAGTGGATAGTTCTAAGTATTCACTTTTATTTGATCTGTTAGAAGATTCTCAATTAAAGAAAGCAACTGCAAAGAGTAATTAGCTTTACTGGTATATAGTGTTCCTCCCATAGTCAGAAAAGTGGCAGCTTGGGAAAGATTTTAGAAATTTGGTTGTTAATTTCCCAAGACACTCCATCTCCCTTTGTCTTTAAATTCTTGGCTCAGTGAAAAAGAAAGTCTCAGTTTGTCATTGGTCTTGGTGAGTGTTAGAAGAGAGTAAGGGAAATAAATAAAATTATTTTGATTCCACTGATTTTTTTTTATATTCTTTAAAAAAATAATTTATATATAAATTTCACATCTTTGTGATTTCTTGGGTTCACCCCTCCCCCCTGGCCGTTCTCACCCTGTCCTACCCCCCCCCCCACTGATTTTTTTTTAATGGCATTTTTCAGTTAGAGAATGATAGAAGTTTTCTTATGAAATAATTGAGATTAACAGGTTAATTTAAAGACAAAGGTAAAAATATTGTACTTGGAATTGGCTTGTGATGCATGAAGACAGATCAGTGGTGTCGGTCACCTCCCTGTTGTAGGGACCCAAATGGCACTCGTGGAGTGTAAGATCTATGACTATCTTGACCTCAGACTCTTGAAGGATTTCATATGGGGGGAGTACCAGTTTCCCAAACTAAAGTAGTGAGCGTAAGAAAACAATACTAATCTTTAGAGTCTGACCTCATAGTGGAATAGGGTAGTGAAAGGAAAAGTAAATGCTTACCAAGAGGGAAAATATTAGGTAATGTATGCTTTAGCTATACCATGGGGTAGTTCATAGTCACTCAGTAAGCTAAATTAATAGAGGGACATTTTGGTTACTGATTTCTACAATTGTGTAAATGACAGAAAGATCAGAAGATGCTGCATCATTGTGCTTTATTTCCCCCATCTCTTTAATAAAAAAGAAATGTTTTATGTGTGTATATATATGTATATATATATATATATATATATATATATATATATATATATACAGGCATCGAGATGTACAGAAAATGTCTGGGAAAACACACATAGGGAATATATCAGTTATTGCCTAAGGCAGGGTTAGGAGGTAGATGTGGAGAAAGGCTTACATTTACTTTACACATTTTATAGCAGTGTTCCATTTTGTCATGTATGCCATATTTTCTTAAAAAAAAAGGAAAAAGAAGAAGAAACCGCCCACACTCACTTCTGGAATGAAAGGAGTGAAATGCTGTCTTCAGTCTAGGTCCTTCTAGTCTAGAAACATTGCTTGGGACTAGCAACCCAAACTCACTGGACTTGTGGCACCTGTGCTCAGCTTTGTTCTCCAAGCAGTCCCAGGGATCCCCTCAATGAGAAAAGGGAACTGAGATTGATGAGTGTGGCACCTTCTAGGTCACACCTCGGGCTACTCCTCCCCACCCCTCTACTGAGAATTCCAGGCAAAGTCCACTTAGTTGGAGGTAGACATATTTCATATTTGTATTCCCACTCTGAACAACTTTGATAAATGTGTGCTAAGTTTCTGCTCTTTGCTAGACATAAGTGCATGGCATAGTCTTACCAAAGTCTTGGAGGTGTGAAACAAGCAATTTACATGCAAATGGAAGAGTGCTACACCTGTTTTCCAAATAATGACCTTTCATTCAACACCAATGAGAAGAATTGATTTCTGGCCTGGAGCGCTGTCTGTATGGGCCATTCTCCATAGTATAGGCTTCCCCTCCATGTCTGGAACAGGACTTCCATGATGTGTCACAGCATGTGCCTTATTCCCCGCTAAACTTATGGAGGTGCTGTAAGCTGCAAGAGGAACTGTTACCATTTCCTCACTGCCTAGAAGAATGAATGTTGGGGTGCATTTTCCACATTTAGGGCTAGCTCCAGAAATAACCCTTCTAGCATAGAAACCTGTCTGTAAGGTAGGACAAGCATCTAGGTACAGGGCATCTGCTTTTTGTCATCTGAATCATCTTCATCCTTCCTCAAAGCTTCAGGCCCCTCTTCCATTCCATACCCCAGGATAAAACCCCCTAAGTTTGTCTTATTGACTGTAGAATTTAAAACCATTTAATCCATTTAACCATATAATCCATTTGCAAAGCATTGCATTTGTTCATTTTCTCCTACTAATCTCTCTGGTTGTTCCACCAGTCTGAGAGGAATCCAGGAGCAAGGGTGACAGTTTCTCTCCATCTCTATGGCACATTCTCTGCAAGTCTGTATAGGTTTTCTCTGGGTATGTCTGCTTAATTCCATATCCCCAAAAAAGATAATGTTAGGTGACTTGATGTGTCTCCGCTGAGTGGGTGTGGCTGTGTGTGAGTGCCGTCTAGTAATGTTCTTCTGCCCATCGTTAGTTCGTGACTTGTTTGCTTTGTGCTCTGGGTTTCTGGTATAGGGTAGCCTTCCGCAAACTTGAAGTGAAATAGCAGACAATGTAAAATGAATGAATGAGTAAAATCAGAGGATTATTTAATATTAGAAATGTTCTGTGTCTTTATATAGATGTGTGGTGGTGTTTTTCTGAACAGAAACCTGTTCTTAGAACATAAACCTTGTTTATATCAATTAGCCTATGGTAAAATTGGCTTTGTTTTCCTTAGAATTGTTCTCTTTGCCCCTACAGATAATATTAAGTGTGCATTTATGGTATACATATTTATATCAGTGCATTGTATATGGCAGGGTTAAGATACAAAGAACAATATGATTAGTTTCATGTTCATTGCAGCACTAATTACAATAGCCAAAGTATAGAAATAACCTAAGTATCCCAAAATAGACAAAAGGTTAAGAAGATGTGGTATATATACTTAATGGACTACTACTCAGTGATCAAAAATGATAAACTGGTGCCATTTGCAGCAACATGGATGAAGATGAAGGGATTATGCTAGAGGAAGTAATTCTGAATAGTGTTACTTATATATGCAATATAGAGAAAAGCAAAAAAAATGGTGCATATAAAGCCCAGCTTAGAAACTAACCCTTGGAAATGGAGTATACAATTGAGAAATCAGCGCAAAGGAGGAGTAGTGGGAACAAAGTAGGGAGGCACATGGGACTACGGTGGTGAATTCTGGGTGCTTTGGTGATGGTAATGACACTTGGGGGAAACCTGTACCCCTAAAGCACAAACAGTGATGTAAACTAATGTCACTTTAATTAAAAAAAAAAAAAGAGTAATACCGTTAGGGGAATGCTCTGTGAAAGTAGCATCAACACAGAAACTGATGTGGACAAGTTATGAGCACTGCTGAGAAAGGAAGAAGCTGCATATTGAGGAGAAAGAGGAGGAAGTTTGCAGGGCAAGCTGCAAGGATTGATACTCATCCATCCTGGGAAAGGATTTGAATGGAGAATGTGGGATGGGAATTTGCTGCCCATGGAGATTTTGCATGGGTGAGTAATATATTCTGATTCATGTTTTTTTAAGATATAATTCTGTCTTCTCTGAGGAGAGTCAACCCTAGGGAAGTGGGAGTCAAAACAAGGAGTTCATTTGAGATGCTCCTCCGATTTCCTTAGAACTTTCATCTTAGAAAGTTAAGGGTTGTGCTTCCTCAGAGAATATGGATGAGGAGTCTAGTGAAGTGAATGAATTGAGAGCTAGTAGAGAGATCCCTGACAATAGTTTAAACAAGAAGCAGATATATGCTCAATTTGACAAAGATGCCCCCAACTGAGGCTATAATTGTTGATAGCTATAAAGAAAGGGAGTAAAGAAGGAGGGAAGAAGGGAAACAGGTAGGCAGGTTGAGTGAAAAAGGAGATATAACTAAGAATTAGCAAAATTTTCCTATCTTTTGAGTTATTTAAGCTGACTTTCCTCCAACACTAGGGTGTGGGCTCAGTTTGTTTTCCTATTCTTTACAGAAAATCTTGAATATGCACTGTTGGGTGCTACAGTGGAATAGATTGTGTTAGGCGTCCCATGTGCAAAGAAGAATGAGATGGAAGAGATTGATAGCAACCTGTGGGGTCAGTCTGCAGGCTGGGGATCTGGGAACACGTTCAGGTCACTTTAATGTGGGTTTGAAGACTCTTATACCTTGAAAAGTATGGTTGCAATGAGATGTTGAGGATGGAAAAACCCAGGGTAGCATGACATGTGACATGTAGGCATGAGGATGGGGATAACAGCAATAGTTACATGTTTCTTAGGTGGGACATTCCTAGAAGGTTAGGGAGCTGTGTCACAGATAAGAGACTTGCCAGTAACCATTTCTAGTATGCCAGAGAGAATGAGAAAGATAAAGTTGTTACTTTATCTAAGACATATCTCTTAATTTATGTAGATGCCCCACAAGATTGTATGCTAAAAACCGGGTGAAAAGGGTCATTATACCATAGAAGGCAGAATCTAGAGCCTTCTTGACCTCTGAAGTCGCACAAGTTTATGATTTAAAGGGTCTTCAACTAACCCTAACACTCTGCTACTGACTGTCCTAGAATCCTTAATGTCTGTGAGTGAAGTCCAGTAAGACAAAGAAGCAGAAGAGATAGGTACATGAGAGCAAACTCTTTTATATTTCAGTACCTCGAATGGCAACTGTTTCTGCCTTTTCTCCTACATTTTTCATTTTCCATCATGCAGCACAGATCGTATGACTGCTCTCAGACACAAGCACCTGGTTCTCTGAGTCAGTGATGACAGGTAGACACTGGTTTTTCCTACAGGAGAGATGCCCAAGGAGAGGCCCAGATATTTGAGTCAGAGAGGAGTGGGAGGTGCAGGGGTCTAAGAAGGATTGCAGGAACAAATGAGAATCGAGTTGATATTTGAAGGAAAATCAGTAGCTATTCAAAAGAGAAAGAGGACTTGAGGCAGAAAGGACACACACAATGTGTCTGCGCAGACTTATGAAGGGGTTGCTGGGGGACTTAACGGGGCTCTTAAGGCTGTAGTGGAGGGAATGAACTGATGGTTGTATTGATCAGAGATGCTGCTGGAGGAATAGACTCCGCTCAGGGAGAGTCTCTGTGCTGTGCTGCTGAATGGAGATGCAAATTGTCTCTGAAATGCTTCTTGCATAGATACTCTCAGAAGTGAAGGTTTTCAGCAGTGACAATTGTTGTTATTGAGCATTACATGACACTTCTTGTGCAAATCTTTTCATGCACCTCCCTTCATAAGATTGAAGATTACTATTATCTCATCCATGGATGTAAGGCTGAGGTGGATCCTATTACTGTCCAGACATATGGTCTTAGAGAGATTAACTGAGAAACTGTGATGCATGTCAAGTCTTTGGACTTCAGAGCTCATGCTCATAGCATTTGCTCTGTTGTTTTGCTTGTTTGCTTTGTTTTTTTGCATCTCTGTGGAAGGGCAAGAACAGCAATGGTGGGAAAAGGCTCTGACAAATCGGCAAAATTTGACCTAAATTATAAGGATCATAGCATTTTGTTGTGTAGCTGTTAGGGATGAATGTGACAATATTGCTTTCTTATATTGATAGAGCTCTGCTTTGTTTAGCTGTTTCCCCATACATCACCACCATCATATAGATAAATTCAACTTTCAAATAGATCAGAGAACTCTCATCACTTCAAACCTGCAAACATGCTTTTCTCTTCACTGGAAAGCACTTCCAAGCTCTCTTCTATTTAGATCAATTTCTCAGGGCTCACCTGAGCTACCACCAGCCTAGGGAATTTTCCTGCCTCACAAAGACTGGCTTGGCTCGCCTTTTCCAAATTTCCTTTATCCTCTGTGCTTTCCTATCTCTTACCATGCATACGATTGCTCAGCTCACTTCTCCCCTTAGACATGGAATTCTTGAGTGCAGAAATGGCTGCAGTTTTGCACAGCATACTCTTGTCCTTGGGACAACCTGCAGTGTGGGGACAACAGCTAATATGTGTCACTGTCAGTCTCCCAATTAGAATTAACCATCTATTAAAGCAGCTGCTATTGACAGAATACTATACTGAGTGTCTAGTTATTATAAGCAGACACAGTGCTATAGTCTGAGAATAAAAAGATGAAGGAATAGACCAGATAAGGATGAAAGGCAGAGGGAAAGGAAATTATTTTAAATATGGATCAGCAAAGGTGGGTGGTATTCTAGCTGTAATCTGGAGGATGAGAAACTAGCCAGTTAAAGATTCACACAGACAGTCTTTCAGGCATTGAGAAAACACAAAGTCTAAGGATCTGAGTTACAAGAAAATTTGCCACATTCAGAAAGCCTTTATAACTTGAACAAAACAAATGAACGTGTATGCCTGTGTGTGCGTGTGTGTTTGTGTGTGTATACCTATATATAGTTCTTCACACATCTTGAAGTTGATTTTTTCATTTCCATCCTTAAATCCTACACTCTCCTCTTTTGTACCAGAGCTGAATGGCTACTTAAATAGTTTGGAGTCTCTTGAAGTCACATTAACTGGTGTTCTTTTTCACAGAAACGGTGAACCTGACAGTTAGGGAGGGTTTCCAATGTGTTCCTTTTAAACTACACTTAGCTGCAGCTCCTGGCTCTTAAATCGACATTCTTTCTGGCTTCCTTGAAGGGAACAATCAGATAGACTGTAGGTGGTCTTGCTTAGACATTTGAAGCTTTATTCTTAGACAAATACTGCCTGGATATGCTTTGATTCCTAAGAGCAGCTAGAACCTTTCATGGTGTGTGAGTGTGTGTGTGTGTGTGTGTGTGTGTGTGTGCGCACACTCGATAGTGTTTGCCTAAGGGGAGGAGAAAGGACTATTAACTTTGATCTCTTGTGTCTCTGATTATGTAATTAAGAATCAATTGGCCAAAACTTAATTTTGAATATGTAACCATTTCCACTAACTTGCTTCTGCTGAAATAATTTGCAATATTACATTAACACCTAATCTACGCTGAGAGTCTGAGAGAAATACTGAATTAGATAGGTACACCTGATGTTTTCAATGATATGCCCATCTTGTATGAAACACATGTGCAGACTACACTTATTAGGGTAAGGACTTTACCTGGGAGCATGAACTATTCTGACCACAAGCAGTATTAAAGTGGATTAGAGAGACTATGTGAGTAATCATGTAATGTTTGACTTTGAGGATCCTCCAAACCTTGTATACTGGACCTCTTACTTTAAGGTTCCTCTCTTAAATCCTACACTCTCCTCTTTTGTACCAGGGTGAGTGGAGGGTATGTGCAGGGTGGAGAAAGTCAATACCAATACAAACACTATTGAAATTGGAATGAGTTGTACAGAATTGAACATTTTGCTTAGCTATTTATTTATTTATTTATTTATTTATTTATTTATTTATTTATCTATTTATTTATTTATTTTTTCTGTTTTATACTTGAGAAGTAAAATAACTTTTTCCTGCCAAGGAAGTGGAAACTTGTTAAGTAACATCATAAAAATACTGTTCAGGGACTTGGTATTTTTATTGTAAAAATAGATACTGCTTTGTGCTTATGCAAACTAGACTTAATTTGCCCTCATAAAATAGAATTTGCATTACCTGAGTCTGCTGTTTGGAAATTGGGTAACATTAAAGAATATAATAAAACACAATCTAAATGTACATCCTCTCCTTCCTTTTAGCCAGGATGGATTTCACTGAGGTCTAGTTATTATTTGAGTCTATTTCAGACATTTTCTTTAGGTTTACCTTAAGATTCTGCTGCCTTATGATTTAACTTTTTTCAGACTGTCTTGCCTACTTTAAAACAAAGTAAATGAACAACACTGCCTTTGTGCAATGAAGACTGAAGAAAAGGAATCAAACTGTATCTGCTGTTTTTAATTTTTAGTGTATTGATATTTATAAAGTATGTGTATATTGTATATGCATGTACACTTTTTTACAATTGGCAACTCATATCTTTAGTGTAATTACTAAAGTATACATAGAATCATATTATTATATTTTAGATTTATTATTTATAATCTACAAAGTGGATAGGATATATAACATAGGATAGGATATAAAAAATTAAATATATTTTAATCACTTAATTTATTAGTAGTTATTGCACATTAATATATCTAACTTAAGGAGCAGGTATAATTTTTAAACTTAGTAGTGTTGATATAAATAAAGGGATTTAGATTCTTTTAATATAGGACTCTGTTTACATGAGAATGACCTTTTTCTATCTTATAAAGCAATATTGATAACAGGATGATTTATATTTAGGCATTTACATATCTAGTGATACTTCCAATAATTAGTCATTTTCCAGGGAAAGAGCCAAATACTTTTGAATTTCTCAGAAGCCCTAGAAGACACATCCTTGTAAGATACTGCATTATTTTGGTGATTATTTTATTTCCTACAGAGAACACCAATTTTTTTTTTCTTGTTAGGATTTCCCTGTTCAAAGGTATCCATAGATACTTGCAACACCTTTTTGAATCATATCACTGTAAAAATCTTGCTTGGAAATTGTCAGATCTGGAAATTCGATAAGAAAAAATGAGAAAGTAGATAAAGACAGTGTCTATGAGGTAGTAGAATACCTGAATGAAAAGCACAAGTCCATTTTGTTATATGAATGCCATGACAGTTGCCAATATGAATGCCAATATTTGACAGTTGAAGATAGCATAGTCTTTATATATAGAATTAAATTCCTTCTACACTTAGTATATCTATAACTTTGGTTAGGTCGTTTCCTCTTTTCATTTTCTCATCTGTGAAATGGAATACACATCTACATTAGAAGGTTAATGCAAAACTGCAATCATAGTAGTAGTTCACTTTGTTTTAGCTTTTAGTATTGCTACTGTCCAACACAGTTAATAGTTATAAATTATTGTAGTATGGAATTTTTAATAAGGGTAGAAAGGTGTGTAACCAAGAGGAGGATTGCCAAATCTAGTTTTTTTTGCACTTTTTTTGTCCATTTTTGAATAAATAAGAGATAGACAATCAATTTAAAAATGCGTTCTGTTGAGAATTGGGTAGCTCTGGTATGAAAAGATGTCAGCTCAGTGGAAGAGTCCACTCATTAATTTCTAAATATGGCAAGTATGCATTCCAAGTCAAGTACACAATTGCAACTTTCATGAAGTTGACCTATATAACATTAACGAAATTAAAGCTTATCCTTTGATTTTATACAAAAGTGTCTCTAGTAATAGTAGGTCCTCAAATACACACACGGAATAGTATCTACTATTTTACTTGAGAGAATTTGTCACATGCTAAAATTTAGGGAGATGAGAGTTTGTGTTCTCATTTCCCCCCTCTCAGTATGTTTATTTTAGATGTTCTCTTCATAATATGCTAGATTTCCACTAAAACCTATATACTATTTTTAAATAAATAAAGAGCAATGAAAGAAATGAATATAATTCTAGTACCCCCCCCCAAAAAAAAAAAAAAAAGATAGAGGGAGAAAAGCAGAACTGGAAGTGCTACCCTGCTCCAATGAAGTTTGTGCATTCTTACATCTAACTTATTTCCAAAAGATCATTTAGTCTCATGAGTTGCTGAAAAGATATTCCAAATGGTGGCTTCGCATTCATTTGTTCCCCTCCTCAAACTGTAGTCTGCACTTAATCATAGAGATGTTCTGATGTGATTTGCACTATGAGAAGATCTTACAGGATGCTGCACACAAGTTGTATTTTCATTGCTCAGAGGAGATTCATTTCTGAGGATCTCTAATCGATATTACATGGCTTTTTCCTGCTTTTCTACTTAGCCTTCTGTAGGTCATGCAACCTTTTCAACACTATCTGTGCTACCCTCTTTTTGCCTGGCTTATACTTCTTGATATTTACATGAGTTATTTCTTCTAGATTTTGTTATGTCTGTTTCTTCTATTTCACTTCACCTCCTTTGCTTAACCTGCTCCCCGCTATTTACCTCCACCTTTCAGAAGATCCTAGTTAAATACTTATTTCATTTGATAAACTTTCCCTGGCACCTTTCCATGAAGTCAAGTTGCTTTACACATTTTCCCATACCTAGTAGTTATATTTTATAAAACTTAGCACCATGAATATCAAAAGTAAACACAAAAACATAAGCAAACCTAAGTCTGTCCCTGCAATCAAACTGTACATTATTGCTTGCTAGCTGTTCAACAGAATACTTTCAGTACCTAATACACAGGAAGCTGAAAATATATTTGTTTTTGAATGAGTGAATGCAACTTCTCTGGTATATTTAACTATAGAAGTTGTATTTTATTTCTATGTAATTCATTTATTCAAGAGATCATATTTTCTTGTCATGTTAATTCATATTAGTCAGAATAATCGTGTTTACCCATCTCAAAAAAGATGTTTTATCTCACCAGACAATTTTTAAGCATCAGCTTTAAAAGAACTTGGCTTTACAAGCTACCCAGATGAACAAGAAGACATGGCCACTGCCTTCAGGATGTCAAATAATATTTAGTAACTGATTTAGGATTTATTCCATTTCTCTCTACATCAAAGGTTTCTACTAGCTTATGCAATGAGCAATTTCCAGCAAAGTTGGCAAATTCCTGTGAAGCAAATCCCATTTTCCCATCGACTTTCATTATAAAATTGAAAATGCATTTCCTCTTGGTGAGGAGACCTGCAGTATTCTATTGCTTAGCACAGTGGCTCACTGGGAAATCATATCCTTTAAATGAGTAAAGAGAAAAGGAGAAGTGATAGACATGATAGGAATTGTTAACATCCTATAAAGGTGCTGCATTTAAAGGAAGGATAATGGTAGTTCAGAAACTCTAAGCTCTTTCAGGCTTTTAGCTTCACAGTGCAGTATAATGTGAGATACCGTGAAGAAGGTGAACAGGACCTTCTGATTTGGAATCTCAGTTTTCCCCACAAATTGAATGACCTAGGGTAATTTACTTCCCTCCTTTGAATCCCTTATTTCTGAAAGGTGAAAAGAAGATAATATGAGATCACTATGGTGTATTGAGAGCATTGAACAAAGGATATGTGTATGACCCAGCATAGTGTCTGGCACAAAGGCAGCACTTAAGTATCTACTACTTTCTATTACAATTGTTGATTATTATTGTTATTATAACTCAAATATTGGCATGTGGTTTTGCAGTGACTTGGAGATTAAAAAAAAAAAAAAACAAGAAATGATAGTTGAACTGATGTTAGAGAGGAAAATAAGGGAGAGAGTCTCCTCTCTTGAAGCTGTCTTTCTTTATAGTGGCATCTGTGGCTCTAAACCTTTGAATCAAAAGCAACAGGGGGAAATAGACACCCAGTCACACTCCTCATGACACTCTGCACTCACATCATTTAATCTTTTCAGTATCGATTCACTCAACAGACAAGTATTGAACTCCTATACACATTTGCTAAATAGAGTAGAATCTAGTACCCACCTGCTGTATTTCCCTAATAGTGACTTTTTTTTTAATGAAGAGCTGCTTCTCAGCTAAAAATATCCTAGTCTCTGTCTTATTTTCTGGCACCTTCTTTCCACAAAAAAGTCAAAGAGGGAGAAAGTTCCACTTGGACTTGAAAGGTCTTGCCTTCTATATTATAACCTGTATCACCTACCAGACAATATGCTGGGCTCATCCTTCATGGATGGAAAAGCCTTTTTCAATAGTTTTGTTGTCTGACCTCATTTACAACTCTCTGCCTGTCTTGATTTCAAGGATTATTCAGACTGCGTGTGGTGTAAGAAGCTAAGGGGCAGGAACACTGATGTGATGCTCTTGTTCTTGAAGCCTATGTTGTCTTCACTCTAACATTTACTCAAGTGCATCCTGTGACATATAAATAGATGTCAATAAAATAGAATTTCTTAATGTCAACCATATAACAGTGAGTTAATTATGTTTGACTATGTTATTTTGTTATGGGAATAATCAAAAATTTTAAGATATAGATGTTTCAGGCTGGGCACGGTGGCTCGTGCTTGTAAGCTTCAGCCTATGAAGCGGTCGGGGCTAGGTATCACGGTTCGAGTCCCGCCTGGGGTCCGTAGCGAGACCTAGTTCCAAAAAAAAAAAAAAAAAATAGCTGGGCGTGGTGGTGTGCACCTGTAATCCCAGCTACCTGGGACCCTGAGGCTGGGGATTGCTTGAGTCTCTAGTACCCTGGGCAACGAGAGCCTGTGGTTCCACGTGCAAAAATAGCAAGACCTAGTCTCAAAAAAAA
>PVHY01021772.1:9359-23491 GCA_004024945.1 Uropsilus gracilis
GGGCAGCCATGATGGCTGGAGGTAGCCATGACTGTTGGGGCGGCCATGATGACTGGGGTGGCCATGATGGCTGGGGGTAGCCATGATAGCTGGAGGTAGCCATGATTGTTGGGGCGGCCATGATGGCTGAGGGAAGCCATGATGGCTGGAGGTAGCCACGATGCCTGGGGTGGCCATGATGACTGGGGTGGCCATGGTGGCTGGGGCTGCTCTTCTCAGGAGGGAGCACCCAAATTCACAGCCTCACCACCAGCTTGGCCTCTCTCTGGCTTATCCCTGTCCCTCATACTGGGAGAGGCAGAGGGAAGAGCATCCCCAGAGGGTATGTGTCCCCCAACTTGTCTTGGACCCTGGGCACATGACAGTTTCCTCGTCCGGGGTGTGGATGTGAATCACAGAGTTTGCCTCATTGGGAGTCAGCGGCTCTATGTGGTGCCTCACGGGGTGTGTGCCCCTGTTTTTTTGAGCGTGGCTGTCAGGCAGGTGGGCAGGTGGGCAGACCTGGTCTGTTGCTGGGATTAGGGGGCAGCTGGCTCTGGGACGATCACCCCACGTGGCAAAGAGGAGGTGGGTGGCAGCGGGAGATTGAACACCTGCATAATTACCAAATGATCCACCTTCTGGGACATACTTTTATCTTAATCTTTTATTTGTTTCCAAATAAAAGGAGAGCAGGACAGGAGGCTGGGAAGTGGGCAGCAGGGTGCTGCTGGGCTCCCAGAATGATGCCCACACCGCTGCCCAGTCAGAGGTGTGCTGGTCATGGGGAGAGGGAGTCCAGCGGCTCTGGGCCTGCAGTTCCCTGGGAAAGGGGGTGGTTGCTGGAGGCAACGGAGGGGACGAGACTGGAGAATCCATGACGAGGAGGCCAGGCAGCACATGGCCAGACCACCCAAGTACGTCTGGGCATTCTCAGGACACTGGGTTCCACCATGACGCCTGCCCAGAGGAGACCTGGGCCCCCAGCAGTCAGGTGGGCAAGACGACCAGTCCTGTGGAGGACACCACCTCACTCCTCCGTCAGATGGCCTGGTGGCAGGGAGGGAGTGCAGGCTGAGGCAGACGAGGCCATCCCCCCATGAAGGGCAACACTGTCGTCTCAGCCAACAGCAGGGGCCATACGGGCTCCCCTGCCCTCCTGGGATGCCAGCCAGGACCAGCGACAGGCTTGCACTGAGCCACTTTCACCACCGAAGGACAGTGGCTGTCAATAAGGGACAGTCGCTTCCTCCGGATGCTTCCAGCACCGCTGTCAGCGGGTCTAGCCTGTGGCTCCTTTTCCCCATAAAGCACAGCATGGGATTCATGCACAGAACTCCCTGGCTCTGCAGCTCCTGGAAGCAGCTGACCTGGGCGAACTGAAGCAAGACTTCTGGAGACCAAGGACTGGGCGACGGCAACCGCTTGTGGGCCTCTTGTGTGCTAACCAGCTGTCATCTCCCTACCGGGATCCATGGATCTGGGATTGAGGCTGGAAGGAGACTGGGTCTTCTCACAACTACCCTAGTGGTCCCCTAGCCAGATGCCACTTTCCTAACCCCACCGCACTGACTGTATATACTGGCTCATACACTGTGTATATCCTGGGTGTGTATATACTGTTTTGTTTACTGTGTGCACATCCTGGGTGTGAATATACGGGTTTATATACAGTGTGTAGATACTGGTTGTGTATATGCTGATTCATATACTGTGTGTATATCCTGGGTGTGAATAGTCTGGTTTATATATTGTGTGTTCATCCTAGGTGTATATATACTGGTTTATATGCTGACTATATATACTGGTATATACTGGTTCATACACTGTGTGTATATCCTGGTTGTATATATACCGGTTTATATACTGTATGTATAGCTTGGGTGTGACTATACTGGCTTATACACTGTGTGTACTGGTTGTATATATACTAGTTGTATATATACTGGTTTATATGCTGAGTGTATATCCTGGTTGTAAATATACTGGTTCATATACTGTATGTACGTCCTGGGTGTGAATACACTGGTTCATATACTGTGCGTATACACCAGTAGTGAATATACTGGTTCATATACCATGTGTATAACCAGCTGTGACCATACCGGTTTATATACTGTGTATATCCTGGTTAGGATTTGGGCTCTCAAAGAAGCAGCATCACTACCCGAGAGTATGAATCAGCTCCATCCACCAGAAGTTGAGTCACTGCGAGCCCACGCCTGCTGTGGAAACAAGCAGGAAGAAGGGCCATTTCCACCTGCCAGAGCTGGTGCTGCTGCCAGCACAAAGCAGTGGCCACGCGGCAGGCAGGGAGCACAGCTCCACACCTCCACCTTGGAGCGGACACCGGGGAGACGCCAGGGCAATATGGGACTCGAGGCTGGACCCTGGGCCAGAAAAGGACTGGCCGGGAAGTGGACAACTCTGTGCAGGCCCTCGGCTTGGCTGACAGTGTCTGCGGCATCTCCCGGTTGCATCATCTGCTTTCTCGTGGGAGCTGAGCGTCAGCCTCGTAGGAGCTGGGAAGCTTGTAAGGCTGAAGTCTCTCCAAAGAACCAGATAAACAGTGTCTGGATAAGAAAGAAGGAAACAGCAGGGATGGTGTGGGAGGCCCGAGGCTTCGCAGGAGGGAGAGGAGGGTCTGGCCTCAGGGTCCCTGCTCTGAACAGCTGAGCGGCCGAGCGCCGAGGGTCTGATGGTCTGAGACCCAAACGCTGTGAAGTTCTCACGATTCTCAACATGCTCCTGCCCACCTCGGACCTGAGCTGGCCAAGTTCTGGAGACGGCAGCCCTGAGTGGACCCACTCGAGAGTTTCAAGCTGCCTGAGACAGGACGGTGCTGGCAGTAGGTGGTGATGCTTGTGTGACTCTGGAGAGCTTTCTGCTGGAAAGCTGAGCCTTGAGGTGATTAAAGGTGTGACCCCGGCACCCTGTGCTTGGAGCTCGGCTCAGGCTGGGCCGGGTAAGGGCCTGGAAGCCTGTCTGTGAAGCTCCCCATCCCACGGGTGATTCTGCCAGGAGCATCCTACAAGGTCCCTCAGAAACCTCTGCCTTGAGGGTCCCAAGCTGCCCTCCACCAGTCCAGCAGCAGGGGCCAGCCTGGCAGGACAGGGCAGGGAGCAGAGGGCGGCTGTTTCCTGGTGGCTGCTCCTGGCACTTGTGGAGAGATGATGAGGTCTCGGGGACCCAACTGGATCTCCTTGGTGCCCACTTTCCCTGAGCCTGCCATGTCTGCTGAGCAGGGAGTCAGGCCGTGCCAGGGCCCAGAGCGTGGGGAAGGCAGCCTTCCTGGGCGGCCCAGAGCTGCTGTCTCTCGGGCTGAGCAGGGCCTCGCTGCAGGTGGAGCAGGAGTCCGGGCGAGCGCGGGCTGCGGGCTGCGAGGGCTGGGCGTGCAGCAACAGGCTGCGCTGGAGACACAAAGCCCCATTCACTGTCTCCAGGGGCAGTGGCGACTCACAGGGGAATCCCTTGGCAGCTGGGGGTGCAGGGGAGCCAGTTCCCAGGAGACAGCTTCATGCCCATGTGGCATGACACCTCGGGGCAGGGTGAGCGCCACCTAACCTCTGCCCCCAGGACCCTCACACAGCAGCTACAGCCCTGGCCCCTCCAAACAACGGTGCCAGGCACGGCTCTCAGCTCTCTTCCTGCACCGGTCACGGAGCCCTGGAAACCACCCTGTAAGGCAGACACTATCAGAAATGAGTGGGGAAACTGAGGCCCAGAGAAGCCAGGATTCAAATGACCTGAAATCCACAAGCCAGACCAGCTTCGGTGCTGCCAGCACATACCTGGATCTCAGGGAGGATGGAGTCTTCACGGATCAAGGGCCCAAATCTACCCTGGGCGGGAATCTGCTCCCAGGACCCTACAGGCTCCCCTTCACCCATACTTGCACGCTCCATTTCCACCCCACTCCCCCACCTCAGGGAATCCATTAATCGGTACTGAGGATGCTCTTTCTTGCAGGGAGCTGGCATCTCCTCTCCATGATTTCCCTTATGGCTCCTCCCGGGAGGACTCCCCAGTCCCCCTCTTCTTCCTCTCTGACTACACTCTACAAGGCCCATCTCTCCCTAGCATCGTACTTTGTTCCTCCCAGGCAGAAAATGCATAGTACAGAGCAGAGTTGAACAATCACCTCCTTTGTGCAGGTATAGATCTTTGTTAACTTGATTTGAATAGATCTTCGTTCACTTGATTTGAATAGATCTTCGTTACCTTGAAGGAACTGGGTGCTTCCTTCTTTGAAGAAAGCGGAAGTTCATGATTATCATCCTAATTGATTACTATTAATTCGCCAGTAGTTGAGAAATGCCTTGAAGTACTTTTCACTGGATATACCTTTGACTTCCAAGTCTTGAGAATTTTACTCGCTCTGCCTTTCGGCCCCATCATGCTCCAAGACACCAGGAGGGTGACCAGAAGGGTGTCTTTATGTGCACGACTCTAATGCCTCCCCCAGGCACACTTCGCTGACTTTCCCCAACTCATGAACGCTGGTCACAGTCACATTGGAAAGTCAAGCCTCGGACACATGGAGGGACTCACGTAGCTTGCACAGCCAAGAGGCGCGGAGCCAACAGTGAAGCTTCCTCCCGTTCTGAAGTGCTTCCATGTGCCAGGCATTGGACTGAGCGACTCTTACAACAATCCTCTGAGCTAAGTGCTGTCTTGTCCCCTTTTTACAAGAGAAGAAACTGAGGCACGGGATGAACAGGCACTGGATGAGCTGGGACCCGGCCAGGCAGTTCCAGCTCACTCTCTTCACCTGTAAGCTGTCCCGCCTCCTGAGAGTTGGAGGTTTTGACTTCAACAACGAGGTTGCATCAGGCAGGTCCCCTTCCTCTGAGATTTGCTTTCTTCACAGTGATTTGAGGACAGTAGAACCATCCCCCTGGGGTGTGGGCCAGTGTCCACATAATGCTGGGCTGACCTCCCAGCTCTCGGGGAGATAAGAGTTAACAATGGCATTTTTTTTAAAAAGTGAAATGGTAAAAACAAACAAACAAACAAACAAACAAAAAACCCAACCTTCTGGATACCTGAGTGGAGTCAAACTGTCTCTCACATCCCTCCAGTTCATGCATCCGTTCCTTCAATAGATGTTTTTCAAGCAAAAGCTTTGACAACCTTTGCAAGCACCTGCCAAAGTCTGCAACATCCTATAAATCCTGTGACCTGGGTCCTGTGACATCTCATGTCCCTTCTTTGCTCCCCTCGGTCGCAGCACTCAGCCCCACAGGCTCCCTGCTCTTCCTGGGTATTTCCAGCTCTTTCCTGCCCCAGGGCCTTTGCACAGACTTCCTTCTCACCCCCCCCCCCCCCCCCCCCCCCCGGCTCACCTTGAATCTTCCAGGGAGATCTTCCCTGGACGTCTTGTCTAACATTTGCATCTCCCTTCCCTACTCCATGCTTCTCTTTAATCTTCCTCTTCTCGAACACACCCAATAAATATAGCACATTGTTGTGGTTGCTGCTATGTGACTGTCAGCTCCACCAGGGCAAACATTTATGTCTCTTCCTGTCACTACTATGACCCCAGCACCCGCTGAGAAAGCACCTTGCACAGAGAAGCTTTCCAAGGAATATCTCGGGGATGATGCTGGCTCTGTGCTCGGTGTGGTGCGGTGTAGACGGATGATCAATTTTCCTCGCTCTTCCACCATTAGCCTCTATGAGCAGGCCCTGTGGTAGTGTACCCCCTCCCGCCATGATGGGGCATACCTGGCCCCATGGGTGTGCGCATGCGTAAGGGCACACCTGGGCCTGGGAGGAACAGGTGAATACCACGAAAGAGAACACCAGAGGAGAGAGAGTGTAAAGATTCCTGGGGGGGTGTGGGGGGCTCACCTGCCCCCTGCCCTTGCTGTCTCACCTGCCTGCTTATCTGCTGGCCCAGCCTCCCCACCTGCGGGCCTGTGTACCGGGTTCCCTGAGAGCTTTGAGGCCTATGAGACCTGCCGAGGGTTCTGACATTCTTTAGCCACCAGAAGCCATGCTAAACCACCCGACCTGGCCTGCTTGCAGACACATAGCTACATTGGAGGCCACCTCTGTCCTCAGGGAGCTGACGCGCTTGTGGGTGATAGCGGACGCTGGCGCCGGTGCCACCGTGTGCAGAGTGACCGCACGCCGCTGGCTGAAGGCAGCCGGGGCCCAGAAGAGCCTCGGCATGCTTGGGGCCCCTGTCTGGCAGAGGAAGGGCAACAGAGTCAGGGCAGGGGAGGGGCAGAATTTAGAAATTTGACATTAATACCTCAGGACCTAATTCATAAAAACATCTAATTACAGGGTGCCGGTGTTTAATTGTAATTTCGGTAATGACCTGCAACTGCATACAAATTATAGGGTAATCAACTCAAATGTGCTTACAGCTGCCGTAAATGCCATTTAATCTAACGTGGAGCTCCCCAGGCAGTGTCTTTGGGGCTCAGACGAGGGCAGGGTGTGGGGATGTCTTCCCCGTGGCTGGGAACGCCAAGATGAGGTGAACAGCAAGAAGCCGGGCTACAACACCTGCTCTGAATTTTACCCCCCACCCCCCAAGTCATGGTATGTGGCTTCCTTGGAGGCCACCATTTAAGCTGCAGTAAGAGGGACTTAGGTCAAACCCAGACTGAATCCGGGTGGGTTTGGGGTATGGAAAAGGAAGGTCACCTCCTGGTTGGCTTGGGGCAGTAGGGGGTGCCCAGAGACAGGGGCATGATGGGTTTGGTTACCTGTGCACCTGAAGGGGGCTGTACCAAATGAGAAGTCAGAAGTCGATGGCCCCTATTCTATTTGACCTGCACAGTGCTGGGAAAATGATTCTGAGTGCCTCAACTGGGCGTGTGCTCTCTTGTAACCACATGCCCCACCACTCCCTATTGTCTCCCCACAGCCCACTTCCTTGCACCTTTACTACCTGAGACCTGTTGGCACTGAGTTGCTAACACCTTTCCAGAAGCAGGGCCTGCGGCGAGAGCAATGTGGACACCAGAGCCAGACACCCAGAGGTTGAAGTCCCTGCTCTCTCTTGCCAGCTAAGGGGATGTGGGCGAGTTAGGGAACCTCTCTGACCCCTTTCATGCTCCAGAGAGAGTGTGTGCAGATAGACGATGGCCAGCTTGCAAGTTCGGGCCACAAGTTCTCCAGCAACAAAAGGCAGCTCTGCGTGGTGAAGCTGGGTGCTGTGCTAACACCCTGACCTGGGCTCAAATTGCTCCACCCCTTTTCTCCATCTACAAGAAGGGCACAATCATAAAGAATGCGCCCTACCTCGGGGCTGATGGAATGAGTTCCACAAAGAGTGGGAGGGCTCAGACTAATGCCTGACACACAGTACACACTCGAGAACTGTCTCCCTGTGCTAGGGGGCTGCAGGTGAAATGCAGGACAGGTGGCCTGAGCCCCCTCATCTGTGCGCGCACACGCACACACACACACACACCACACAAGCATGCCACACTCTATCTACTCTTCCTTTCCTTGAAACCTCTTGCTGTCTATCTAGAGAACAGACATGTACTATTACCCCATCTAGTCCAAACCATCACCATCTGCTCAGCTGTTCCGGCTCCAAATGGATAATTGCACTAGACCCTTTGACTTCTCGACACCTCATCAATGACCACACTGTATTACTCTTTTCTCTGTCCAGAGAACTCTTATTCATCCTTCAAAACCCAGTGGCTTCCCCTGCTCTGTCCAGTCTTCGCTGCTCTCCTGCCTCCTCCGGAGCAGCATCAGTCCAGAGGTCACGGCTCTTGTAGCTCTGACTCAAGAGCCATACTTGCCTTTGTCTCCAGGTGGGAGTGTTGGGGATGGTTGGGCAGTTGGCAGCGTGACCGCTACGCATGGTGCAGAGAACGTGCTAAATATTGGTTGAACTGATCTTATTTAGCTGACAAACGAAGAGGCTCCGTAGAGATCTCCTATGCCAGGATCGATGCTTTTTAACTAACTCTTTGAAAAAGGGAACGTATGAGCCGGGCGTGGTCGCGCACACCTGTAACCCAAGCGCTGGGAGGCAAGAAGCCAGGGATCACTTGAGTATCCTGGGTAACATAGCAAGACCTGGTTTTCAAAAAAGCAGCTGGGAGTAGTGACGGGCACCTGTCATCCCAGCTACCTGGGAGGCTGAGGCTAGGGATCACTTGAGTCTGAGGGATCGGGACTACCCCAGGCAAAATAGCAAGACCTAGTCTCAAAAACAAACAAACAAACAAACAAACAAACAAAAAACCCCAAAACCAAACAGCACTTTCAGTCCCCCCCCCACAGTGTTGATGACCTCCCCCATTCATTTTAGGGGGTCTCAGACTTTTCTGAGCTGCCCCCCCTCATCTAGCTGTATAGCCACAGCTGTCCAGCTTGGCCCTGATATCTGCTGTCGCAAGCCAGGTGCGTGGGCACCGCCGAACACACCTGTGGTGTAGGGGACCCCTCCCATGTAGACTAGGCCAGCCCTTTGCTGCTGGACACCGGCTACTCTCAGTCCCCGGGCCAGCTGCATCGTGGCTGCTGCCTGATAACCTTCTCAGCGCTTTGAAGCAGCCTTACCCCCGTGGCTTCCTGGCATGGTTTCGGGGTTTCCAAGACCCCCGCAAAGGATGCACCCTTCAGGGTGGGAAGGAGACGGACAAGCACACTTGTGTGATCCCTGCCCCTGTGCTGCCCACCCAGCGAGGGCGGCTCCGCTTTGTCCTGCTTCATACGGACCCTTTATTGTCGGCGTGGGACTTCTCAGCCACAGAGAGAGGCCCAAGGCATTTGCTCCCTCAGGAAAGTCCTCCCCGGTTGCAGCTGACATCTGGGGAAACTGAGACCCAGGGAGGGGCAGGGAGTGGCCTCGGGCCCCGTGAGACCCTGGCTGTGGTGTGTGGAGACCTGCCCAGGCCAGGGCAGGCTGGGCCAGGCAGGGCCGGCACCTGCTTGGCTGGGGCGGCCCCCATCAGGGGCCTTGGGCCGGGCCCTTGGCCTAATCCCGTTTTCTGCCCAGCTGAACAGCGGGGAAGGCTTCTTTCTCATCCCATTTTCATGCAAAGGAGGTTGCGAGGCCTGGCTTGTTCTGAGTGCGGTGACAGTGGCCGTGAATGGGGACCCCAGTAACGGGGACAAAAATGTGACAGGGCCCTCCATCATGGCATTGTCTGACAATCGAGACATTATGGTTGCTCCTGGAAGCCTCTCCGGGAAGGGGTGGGGGCCTCCGCCTGCTATGCTAAGCAGACAGGGGCCTTGCACCGCCTGGCCTTGGCCTGGTCAGTGACTCCATTGTGCGAGGTGCGTGGACCTGAGCGACTCAAAGGACGCCCCAGCTGCCCGCCTCCCTCCCGCCCCTGACGGCTGGGGCCCCGGTGTGAGGGTGGAGGGGCTCCCGGACGCCCGGCTCAGGGAGGGTGCTGGTCCTAGTCCCTGCTGTGTGACCTCGGGGCAGCGCTGCCCTCTCTGGGCTCAGCAGGTACGCACCGCGGGGATGTCACTAACAACCACTGCACGACAGCGGTCACTTCTGAGCGTTTCTGCAGGCGCCCCGCCCACCCTCTGGGCACCGTGCCCGCCGCGAGCCTGGGACCCAGCGTCTGCTGCCCCAGCTGACAGATCAGGTGCTAGGGGTGGGGCGACTGTGCGAGCGGGGTGGCCCCCTGGGGTGAGGGCAGCCACCAGGGGTGAGAGCAGCGCTGGCCAGGGAGCAGAGTGCGCCTCAGGGTGCCCCCACCCGCCGGGACCCTCATAGAACCCGTGAAAAGGAACAGGTGGAAAAGCGTAACCGTGTCATTTTATCACTCACAACACGATCACCTGAGCAAATCAGCGCTTAAAACACCACACTCCTGTGACCGGCGACGCGCTCCCCCGCACGAAGCCGCTGCAATGCGATCGCCATGTGCTGCTTGTGGCGTCTCTCCAGCCTGACGCGACACATGGCAAGCGCCAGAGACCACAGCGGCAGGGGGCGGGCTGGCCCCGGCCGGCAGCTCTGCCCTTGGCCCCACGCGTCCTTCTCAGCCCGGTGGCGGGGAGGAAGCACGTGTGCTGCAGGGGCCTGTCGCGACTCTGCCGGGTCCCAGGGCCTCCCAGGGACCCCAGGTTAGCCTCCCCGCTCGGGGCCGTCCCCCGGGTTCCGGCTGGGGTGCCCGGGCAGCTCCTCCACACACCCCTCTTGGAGCGCTGCGTCGGGGGTAAAGGGGCTGAACTCTCCTGAGCCTCCCGAGTCTCGGGAGGGGGCCTGAGGGGGTCTCCTTCACTAACTCCCTGCGCTGGGCCCGTCCGGCGGAGGACGGATGGAGGCCGTTTACCCAGAGGTGCGTGGAGGCCCAGCCGGCCTCCACCTGCCTCTGAGAGGCCTGGGCCGGAAGCGCCCCCGCTGCCCTGCGCCCCCCTCCAGCTGCCGCCCCTCCCAGACCTTCAAAGGTCCCGAGGCTCCTGCTCGGCAAATTACAGGGAGAGGCAGCTGGGCAGGGCCGGGAGTCTCGCTGCCCAGAGCCCGCTCCCACGTCTCCCAGCCCCAGCACCACGTGCCCCCGCGGGCCGCTTCCTGGGGCCAGGTCCAAGGTCCCGGCCTCCCGGACAGGGAGGTTGAGGTTCAGGAGCTGCAGAGGGCATTCGAGGTCAGGGGGGAAGCGTGAGGGAGCGGGAGTGGACGGGCTCCTAGCCCCCTCCCCCCCTTCCCCCGCCCTCCCGGGTCCCATTGATCCCAGGCGGCTCCTGTGCCCCAGCCACAGGCCCGGCTGCTCTGCCAACCCCCGGCCCCTTTCCATTTGCGACTGGACAACTTCCAGGGCCGGAGTGGGCACGGGCGGTAATGGACCGCAGAGTGAGTTATGGAGCTGTGGAGACACCCGCGGAGGTAGCGGGGTGGGGCAGAGGACACGCCGCCGGCTGGGCCCCGAGGCTGAGGTGTGGGGTGCCTGTGTCCTCCGCCTTCTTGGCTCCGCCCCTGCTGTCCCCCCACCCCCCCCACATCCCCCTCAGCTGGG
Organism: Uropsilus gracilis; assembly: GCA_004024945.1. NCBI lineage: Eukaryota > Metazoa > Chordata > Mammalia > Eulipotyphla > Talpidae > Uropsilus > Uropsilus gracilis. The sequence continues at coordinate 20,303 of PVHY01021772.1, forward strand.
CTTGGCAGACCCATAACCCAGAACTGGAGACCCAGACCTCTTGGAGGAGGGCCCAAGTTCATGCCACACCAGAACTCCGAAGTCAAGGCCCTTCTCCTGGTTCAGACGCCTGGTCTGAGCCACGAGCCTGCACCCCATAACCCCAAAGGTGGCATCCACTCTCCAGGCTCCCAAGCCTGTTTTCCCTCGGCCACGGGTTGGGTCTGCCAGTTTCGTGGCTTCCGCCTCTAGGGCGACGACTCAGCCAAGGTGCTTGCGGACTCCCCGGCTCCTCATCATGAAGTGAGAGCGAGTCATGGTTGTGCCTGGCCGCAGGGCGGGCGGGGTGATGCGGGATGGCCGTAAGGGCAGGGGTGGGGGGAAGGGACAGAGGTCGACCCTGGAGTCTTAGGTCGAGGGGAGGGCTGATGATGAGACTTCCCTCATTCCCCGTGGGGCGGGACCAGCAGGGGGTGTTAAGTGGGCTTACAAGGTGGAGGAGTTTGAGCAGTAACTCGGGGGTGCACGCAAGAGCCCCACCCTGGCCTTGTCAGGTGGTCTGCGAGACCTTCCGTGATGCACAGGCCGCAGGGTTTCTGCTCTCACGGGGGTGGATGGGTCATAGCAAGGCATGGAGTCAGCGGAGACAGACGTGGAAGAGCAGAGAGGCGTGTCCCTGATGGGGCCACCTGAACTCAGGTCCTGCTTGTTAAGGTCTAGACCCAGAATGAGGGAGGTGACGGTTCTGCTTTGTGGTGCTCGGATGATTCTGAACCTCACGCCTGGGCTTGGCTGAGAAGAGCCAAGCAGGGCTGAGAGGAGTCTGCGGCCCCCATTCCGTAAGGGGGCTGGGGAGGTGCTCTGTCTGGGTCCTGGAGCTGCAGGGAGGGGGAGGTAGGGCAGTGGGCCAGCGGGCAGAGCAGAAGGACACCTCCTCCCAGGCCAGCAGGGGTGGGGCAGGCTGACGGGCAGGAAGACCCTCCCAGTTGGGGGTGCTATGTGAGTGGCCAGTGCACAGCCTCACAGAGAGAGTGAAGCAAAAAGCCAAAAGTGGGGAACCCCAGGTCTGCCTGCCCTCCTATTCAGAGACGTGGCCTCCGACTGGGAACAATGCTCCGGGGAGCAGCAAGAACCACCACTGATTACAAATTGCTCAGTGATTTTTCTCCCGTTGCCATGGCGACGGCAGGCCGAGCATCTTAAGCAGCAGCAGGATGCAGCCAGAGCTTTTAAAGCCAAAGACAATCTCCCTTCCGAGACCCCCTTCCTCTGCGTCATCCCCTCTCTCCCTCCCCGTCCTTGGTGTTAGGATCGCATCCGAACCCCACACAGTCACACCGTGCTTTCTCCTGGTCACACGAGGCTTCTTGCTCACCACTTCGTTCCCCCCATGTGTGAGACAGGCAGCCACGGCCTGGGAGCCCCCACCTACCCCACATGTCCAAACCCAGCACACCCTCGGATAGGCCGACACTCCCTACCGCGGGGAGTCGCTTGCTTCCCCGGGGCTACAGCACCCCGGATACCCAGGCGCACGTCCTCCTGGCTCATCTCTTCATTCTCTCGCCTTTGCCCACCCTCCTCCATGACCATGCAGCGGCTGCAGCCACAAGGGTCCCCTGACTCCTGGAAATGGGGCTCACGCCTTGTGTTGAAATAGTCCTTGTGATCTGCTGGGTCAAGCAACGGATTATTGGGGTTCGTTGTGCTGGTTTCTTTAGCCTTTTAGGAGATTCTGATGACCTAGGCGGCCTGGTGGCATTTCCTCGGGCCAGTGGCTCGCCTGGCAGCTGCGACTGGCTGGGGACATGGCGAAGGCGCCAGACGAGAGCCAGGGGTGCTGCTAGTGTTACTGTTTGGCAGGGGAGGAGCAAGCAGAGGGAAAGGGCACATCAGCAGGTCCCCGGGACCCCCGGAGACACCGGAGAAGAAACCGAGCAGACTTGGCTCCTCAAGGTGGAGACCCGGAGAGGTGGGCGCTGGGCAGGGCGGCCAGGGCAGCTCCTCACAGCCGGCGGTGTTCGGGTGACTGGACAGCCAGCTACTGTGAGGACGGCAGGCCATGGGAGCCCTGGGGGTCTTCCCCAACCCCTCACCTCCTCCCCAGAGGCCCCGCCGGGACCACCGCGCCATCCCTGCACAGGGAGAAGGTGGCACGCTGCTGTCCTGTTCACGGGCCACACGGGGTGGCGCTCCCACGCACTTGAAGCTTGTCCAGCACAGGGGGCTTTGCGCACACTGAGTCCACAGTCTCTGAGGCCACGAGGAGGGAGCAGAGGGGCCACAGCCCACCGGGCATGGAGCTGCCACCCACGCTGCCTGCGGCCGCCTGGCTATCTGGCTGGTCTCCATCCACAGCCACCACCAGCACCCAACACCCAGCCCGCACGTGCTTGGTCAGCGGAAAAGCAGAGGAGGGGTGTGGGGTGTCTGCTCCCCACCCCCGTCTAAGTCCCTGTGAACTGGCTGTTCCTGGACAGCTCTCGTCCTGCCACCCGCCTCCAGGCCCAGAATGGAGATGGTTGGCAGGGAGCTCCACCGACTGCCGGGCGTGGACCCCTGGGGCTGCCAGCCTTCGTGTCCCCAGCCCACGCTCCTCGGTGCCAGCAGCCACCCCTTCCCACGCCAGCTCACCTGCCTCCCCTGATGGCTGTCGGTTCCCATGTGCCTCAGCCTCCTCGCCAGGTGCTGGCCTGAGCAGGACTGCCCAGCTCCATGGTGACCTGCCCGCGGCCCAGCTCAGCTCCTCCCCAGGGACAGGGGGTCTGTGTCCAGTTTGTCCCCAGCTCCTTCACCCCAGAGCCTGGCATGCGGGTGACCCTGGGGTTTTAGTCAATGACCCACTAAATGACGTGTCACAGGGTGTCAGCTGTCTGGACACAAAGATGGCTGTCAGGGAGTGTGTGTGTCTGCATACACCGTGTGTACACAGGGAGTGTGTGTGTCTGCATACACCGTGTGTACACAGGGAGTGTGTGTGTCTGCATACACCGTGTGTACACAGGGAGTGTGTGTGTCTGCATACACCGTGTGTACACAGGGAGTGTGTGTGTCTGCATACACCGTGTGTACACAGGGAGTGTGTGTGTCTGCATACACCGTGTGTACACAAGGAGTGTGTGTGTCTGCATACACCGTGTGTACACTGTGGACCACAGAAAATCCCAGTGTAGCAATCCAGTGTGCGTGCACATATCTTCATATGCATAC
>PVHY01021773.1:0-23405 GCA_004024945.1 Uropsilus gracilis
TGTAAAATGGGAAAATACTAGATTCCTCATATAGCTAAAAGAGTCTTAAATGTACAAAGTACTTTGTGCCAGTTAGTGATCTTCCTGTTAGAAGTTTCTCCTTTCACAAGAGCCAGAAAGTCACAACTTTGCTGGTGAATGTGGCCTACATAGGAAGACCAAGGCTTTTACCACCCAAAACCTATGGCTGAAAAACCACCATTTTTCAGTAGGTTTAGAACTTACTGTTGAAATAACTTTTGTTATTCACTCAGTCAGGTACTTTTTAATCAAACATTAAATGATAGTTTATCTCTTCAAGGACTCACTGAAAATACCTACTCTCAGGAAAGCTAAAGATAAAAATGCCCAAAGGCACTCATACTGTAGTTGAAGAGACAAATTTTAAGCAAGTAACATGGTGCTCATAAGTGCTGCGGGTATAAATTGGGGGAGAGGTGGGCACAAGAGATTAAGATGATGGTTCATGTGTGACAAGGTGGTGGGAGAACCTCAGGGTACACAATGATGTTAAAAATATACACATGTGCAATCAAATTAAAAAATGAAAGAAAGAAAAAAAAAGAAAGAAAGAAAAGAAAAGCCCAGAACATGAAATCCCAAAGTAAAAGCACTTAACCTGGTAAGAGGAAGATAACTAACTTGGAGGACGACCATCTGAGTCTTGAAAGATAAATTTATAGAAAAGAAAAATGTCAGGGGCTTTACAGCATAAGGAACTGTGTGCACAAAGGCACTGACTAAATCATAGATTGAAAAAACCACATGTGCAACGTGGCTAGAGCTCAGGGGGTGTAGAGGAGGACAGTATGGAAGGTAAAGGTTTCCTTCCTCAGGTTCAAGTTATGAAAGACAGTCTAAGCCCATACAGTAACTTGCTTAACTTGTGTAAAGACAGCAACTTCATTCTCATATTTTACTGTGCTAATCTTACCCCCTCAAACTAGTTTTTTTTTTTTTTTTCTTAAGAAACTTAACCATGTATGGTTTCATGAACTTCAAACACTAGTCACTTTTCATCTAACAGCAGGAAATACTGCTTTTAAAAAACCAAAGAAATCTAAACTGGGTAATTATTGAAGTATATATAGCTGCTGAAGTTGTGCAAACTCTGGTAGCCTTTACTTTGTTGACTCAGAAGTGGATTTAAAGCAGGCCCTCAAATACTTACTGAATTAAATTACAATGAGAGAAAAATCTTTAATGTGTTTACTCTTCGTTAAAGCACCAAATGAATGAAAACATTAAAGAAACTTTTCTTTTTTCTCCCTAATAGTCCCCTTACGTGAAATTGGTCAATGTATTTCTTTAAGATCTTTTGGATTCAGATTAGATTAATTTTAGTTTCTGAGAAAGTCCTAAAAAGTTAGGAAATGGGAAGTTTGTATTTTATTACTGAATGATTACTTTCTGACACTAAGTCTCCAGGTTAGAACCATGTGGAGGCAGCTGACAAAAATAGTAAGCTTCAGCAAACTGTCAACAAATCTGGACTAGGAACATGAAGGAGTCAGCATGATCAAGGGAAAAAGTCAGAGCAGATGAAGCAAAGGGTGTGTTTAGTTTGGGAGCTACGAAAGACATAAGACGAGTAAACAATATGGCTGAGGGAGCAGTCTGTGGAAGGCCCAATAATAGTGAAAGCCCATTCCAAAAAAATAAATAAAGTGCTTAAGATTTCATCTAAAGGTAGTCAGGGCATCAAATTTTAAAGCAAAGTCAAATTTATACTCACCTACTGGGTGGAACGTGAATTAGAGGGAGAAGGTAAATCACTTGGGTTGTTCTAGTCATTCAGATGAAAAGACGGTTTTGATCACAGAGCAGAAGCAGTAAAGATGCATGACTGTCACATGCTACAGCATGGATGGACATTAGGACATTATGTTAAATGAAGTCAGTCACAAAAAAAAAACAAAAATTGTATAATTAAAAGTAGCCAAATTCACAGAAACAGAAAATAGAACAGTGGTGACCAGGGATGGGGAGAAAGGGAAAGGAGGAATTGTTTTAATGGCGTTTCAATTTTCCAAGATGAGAAAGTTCTGGAGAGTGTTGATCAACAATGTGAATATACTTAACACTGTGTATTTTGAAAGGGTTAAAATGGTAAATTTTGTGCTTTTTATTTTTAAAAAAGATGCAAAAGGGAGGCTAAGCTTTATCTGGTTTTAACATTTTGCTCTATTCAACCTTTGAGTGGTGTTTCTTGTTTTACTGAATTATAAAATGAACATGGCTAATGCATTCGCAGGATTTAATTTACAGGGTATCCAGGTTCTACTTAACAATACTTCCATTAAAGTGACTGCTTATAACAGACCACAGAAAAGCTTAAAATATGAGTTTTTAAAAAACTCAAAATATAAAAAATATACAGAATTAAAAGTAAAACTCCACTAGTTCTCTCACAACCATACTCCTGATCCAAAGTATTACTATCTTTGTGCGAGTCCTTCCAGATCTTTATTATAAAAACATGGGGTTAAAAGCTCACTCATTAAGGCCACTCTTAAGTGCCTAATTCAAAATCATTAACTAGAGGTAGTATTTTAAATCATTCTTGAGTCTGATGCTTTACCCTCAAAATTTTAAATCAAGCTACTGCCTAGACTGAATTTGTTTTAATTCACATACAGAAACATGCTAAAGCACATTAATGTCAAATGTAGAATTCAACAAATGTTTACAAAATGAAAAGTTGGGGACTAAACATCCAAGATACAGGCTGGGCATGGTGGCACATGCCTGTAGGTGGCAGCCTAGGAAGCCACGGCTGGGGCCAGGGGCACGTAGCGAGACCTAGTTCCAAAAATAGCTGGGCTTGGTGGCGCGCACCTGTAATCCCAGCTACCTGGGAAGCTGAGGCTGGGGATTGCTTGAGTCTGTGGTACCCTGGGCAACGTGAGCCTGCAGTTCCACAGGCAAAAACAGCGAGACCCAGTCTTAAAAAAAAAAAAAAAAAAAAAAAAAAATCTAAGATAGGAAACATTACTAATACCCAGAAATCTCCTTTCTGCCCCTTCTCACCCTTTATAATCCCTTAGTGAAGGTAACTACTATTCTGACTTTATCACTACAGATCAGTTTTGACTACGTTTGAACTTTATATAATGTAATTACATGTTATACAATCTTTTGTGCTATCAGACTTCTTTTACACAACATTTTGCTTAGGAGATTCATTCTGCCAAGTGTGCTGCATGTTGTGATAGCGTATCCTTATCAGGGTTGCACAGTTTCTACCTTAAAGAGTGTATTCAATTCAACTACCCATTCTAATTGCTGACAGATACATCTTTCAATTGGGACTATTACAAATGTTACTATAAAAATTCTTTCACAGTCTCTGGATAGAGTTGATCCATTCATATTGGGTATGTGCCTAGAAATGGAATGGCTGGTGTTTCGACTTCATAGCTGTAGCTGAAAAGTTTTCAAATGTTTGTATCAAGTTTATACTCCACTTATGCTGATGTAGGTGAGTGTTCTCACTCCTAGCAGTTTGTATGGTCAGGTTTACCGTTTGTTTATTCTAATTTTAGCCAATCTGACAGGAATGCAGTGGTACATCTTTTAAGTTTTTTATGTTTTGGATAGTTAGTGATGTTGAGTATAATGGGCCACAGTTTGATAGATATTTGGGAGACAGACTTTACACAAATCTGAGTGACCAATGGTGGAGAGAAACAAGAAAAACTGCAGATTATCAGAAAATGAAAAAAATAATAACTCAGGGAAGGAAGGGACTCATTTTGGAAACCCACTATTTTGAGTTTGCCAATGAGAGTTAGTGAAATGCAAGATTCAACAGTTGGTTGCAAGTATAGAGACTAGCAGTGAAACCCAAGGCCCCAGATTAAAAATAATAATAATGTACAGCAAATGAAAATCTCTGAAGCTGACCGTATCTTAAGTGGTGAAGAAAATAAACGTATTCTAAGAAGATAAAGATAAATCCAATACTTGCAGGAACCCTGTGAAAATAACCAAAAGAATCTACAGTAAGGAAATTATAGATCTACAGCAAATGAAACTAAAGGGAAGAGTAAACTTGTTAATAATAAAAAACAAGTTTACTAAAATGTTATGACTTTAAAAGGTTATCCGTTAGATAAGACTCTTCTGTTTTCACACTTTTCACAGAAATAGAACAAAAAATCCTAAAATTTGTGTGGAAATACAGACTTCAAATAACTAAAATAGGTATTAAGAAAAAAGAATAAAAATGAAGGTATCATGCTCCCTGATTTCAAATGATAATACAAAGCTACAGTAACCCAAACTGTGGTGCTAGAGGGGGAAAAAACAGGCACACAGATCAAAGGAGTAGAAATGAGAGTCCAGAAATAAAATCACACATACATGGACAACTAATAAATGACAAAGGAGCCAAGAGCATACAAATCAAAGTCTTCAAACAAGTGGTACTGGAAATCAAAGTCTTCAACAAGTGGTGCTGGAAAAACTGGACAGCAACATGGAAAGAATGAAACGAGACAAGTTTCTTAGACTGTATACAAAAATCAACTCAAAATAGATTAAATTAAATTCTTGACTACAAGACCTGAAATCACAAAACAGATACAAAAAAAATACAGATGAGCTCTAGTGGTGTGGATTCAGTCTTTGTAGACTCCTCTCACACAGTAAGAGAAACAAGAGAATGTGAACAAATGGTACAAATTAAACTAAAAAGCTTCTGCACAGTGAAGGAAACCATCATTAAAATGAAAAAGCCTACTGAATGAGAGAAGATATTTGCAAGCCATCTGCTGAAAAGAGGGTTAATATTCAAAATATATACACACGACGGAACTTAATAAAAGGTACAATCTAGTTAAAAAATAGGCAGAAGATCCAAATAGTCATTTCACAAAAAGAGACACACAGATGGCCAATACACACATAGAAGGGTGTTCTACATCATTCATCATTAGAGAAACATAAATTAAAACCACAATGAGATTTTACCTCGCACCAGTTAGAATGACTATTACATCAAAAAATACAAAAAACATTAAGTGCACCCTCCTGGTCCTGCTGGAAATATAAACTGGTGAAGCCACTTTGAAAAGGTATGACGGTTCCTCAAAAAGTTAAAAAGAGAACTACCACATTATCCAATATCCTCTCTTTTGGATATATATCTGAAGAACATGAAACCACAAATTCAAGAGATACATGCAATGAGATATATGCATGCCTCTGTTCACTAGGACAGTAATTCACAGGCAAAATATGAATATACGCCAAGTGTTTAAAAACACATACTGGCTGGGCATGGTGGTGCAAGCCTGTAAGCAGCAGCCTAGGAAGTCACAGCCAGGGCCAGGGATAGCAGTTTGAGTCCCGCCAGGAACATGTGGCGAGACCTAGTTCCAAAAAAAGTTAGGCGTGGTGGTACGTGCCTGTAATCCCAGCTACCTGGCAACCTGAGCCTGTGGTTCCACAGGCAAAAATAGTGAGACCTAGTCTCAAAAAAACACGTACATATGTGTACACACGTGTGCACACACACACAGGGTACTACTGAGTTATTTTTAAAAAAGAGATCTTGCTATTTGTACCAACATATATGGACCTAGAGAGAATTATGTCAAATAAAATAAGCCCAAAGAAGAAAGACAAATACTATATGTTTTCACTCATTTGTGGACTATAAAGAAAACAAAAGCAATCAAACAAGTAAGAAAACATAAACAGCAAGACTGACAACAAAATGGTGATCACCAGGGGGTAAGGACTGGGAACAGGTTGGTGGCAGATGTTGTTTAGATACTTGGTAATGGGTGTCCTATAAATAATTCAGTTGTTGAGAGAACCTATACACCCAAACCTATATGGTGTTGTAAACTAATGTTACCACAATAGTAATAACACATAAAATTAGAAAAGAAAAAAAAAATCTCATTTTCAGACAAAAAAAGCTACCTCTTACACCTAGTTTTTCCATTGTGAAAACAAGAAATAAAAAAGCTGGGGTCATGATTAATCAACAAACTGTGAGGATTAGGATGAGGAATAAAATTTAAGCTAACCCCTGTCATCTGAGATTCATATCACTGCAATAGCCAGTTAATTACGGTTTCCCACCAAGTACTATGCAATGGTTAAAAATTTAGGATCTAAGGCTGGGCACGGTGGCTCGTACTTGTAAGCTTCAGCCTATGAAGCGGCCGGGGCTGGGGATCGCAGTTCGAGTCCCGCCTGGGGCCCATAGCGAGACCTAGCTCCAAAAAAAAATAGCTGGGCGTGGTGGTGCGCGCCTGTAATCCCAGCTACCTGGGAAGCTGAGGCTGGGGATTGCTTGAGTCTGTGGTACCCCAGGCAACGAGAGCCTGCAGTTCCACAGGCAAAAATAGCAAGACCTAGTCTCAAAAAAAAAAAAAAAAGTTTAGGATCCAGAGTCAGGAAAACCCTTACTCAGATCCAAACTCTGTCCCCTTCTTATTTGACTCTAGGCAAGTTATCTTGTCCAGCGTTAGTCCGCTCATATCAAGAATGAGAATAATAGTAATTACCCATAGAAATATTACAATAGAAATATTACAAACATTAAATGAAATAATACAAGTACTTAGCAGCACAAGGCCTGACTCACAGTGTTCCATAAATGGAAATTGATACCATTTATAAAATGGGACTAATTCACATACCCCAAAGAGTAAAAAGAAGTAAAATGACACGAATGATGCCCAGCCACAAAAGAGGCACTCATATGTAGATATTATTACTCCCTGCTTTAAGAGAATTCTGTATCACTTAATGGCAAACAATATGAATATTAAGTGCTACCGTGTACTAAACAGAACACAATGAATCCAGAAGTCTTGGGTTTAAATCCTGGTTCTACCACTTAGCAGTTGTACCATCAGACACAAATTATTTACCTTACTTCGCCTTCCTGTATTCTTTTTCTTGAAACTAGGTCTCACTATTTTGCCAAGGGAACCACAGACTCTCATTGCCCAGGGTACCACAGACTCAAGTGACCCCCAGCCTCAGCTTCCCAGGTAGCTGGGATTACAGGTGCGTGCCACTATGCCCAGCTATTTTTTGGAACAAGGTCTCACTATATTGCCCCAGGCTGGTCTCTAACCCATAGATGAAAGCAATTTCTACCCCCAGTCTTGCTCCATAGGTTGTGATTAAAGGCACGCGCCACCATGCCTGGCCCTGCCTTCCTGTTTTCATCTGTAACATGGGGAAATAATAATTCCCTATCTTGTTCTGAGGATTAGACAACCCTAATAGTATAAACTATTATTTTAACAGCATGTCTTTGCATGAAAGAAGTGTGGAAATAAGTTTGGACATAAGTAATTTGCCATTCTTATTATGGGTAAGAGAGATCAAATGGAAACATTCAGATACTCACCCTCAAAAATGTGGAGGGCAGAAGGATGAAAGAATAACAAGAACTATACTGATGCTAACTAAATTTGACTTCTGTGTAGAAACAGCTGGGGGTTGGTGCAAGGGGATGTGCTTTCAGGCTCTGCCCTGCACAACAATTCAGATGAAGGAAGTCTATATTCCACAGAGAGAAGGAAATCATTTTTCCTACTCTCACAACATCCTGACAACCAAGATAGCTAGTGAGATTTGTGTATTCTTATATCTTTTTTAGATAAAGGAAACATTACTTAAAATAGAATAACCAACTTCGAAAGCCGTCATAGAAATGTCTAAGTACATGAGATTAGCATTTTCTCCCCTACATTCCACAAATCAGAAAAGGTATCTAAAGAAGCAAAAAAGACAGGAAATAAACACAGAGTTGAAGTTCCTAAAAGTGCTTTTCCTAAAAGATCATTAAGTCAATCCTGTAAACTGACTTACAAAGTGAACAAAATACTGAATGCATCAATAGCCAGTAAAATCACACTGTAATTCAAGAGTCTGTGCCTCCTCCCAGACCATGGGCTTCTTGAAAAATAATCTTATTCATCACCAAAATCTAGAGCATTGCCTATTACACACAGAAGGTGTTCAATAAATGGTAATTGAACACAGTTAGCAAGTACCTCCCTCTTGTGCAAGGTACTATGTTAGGTGCCAGGGAGCCCATAACCGTTCACTTCTGTTGATGCCAAATATTTTAGACTATAAATTAAACAAAGCTAGATTTGGTTAAGAAGCTGCAGCTGCAATTGCACCTGCTCCAATCCCAGACTTATTCCCAGAAGCTAGGCTTCCCCCTCCTCTGCATGCTTGCTGAAGCAAATCAAATATTTTTTCAAATGATGGAGAGCCACTTTGTATACAGCTCTGGTTTGATGTTCTTTCCAGACAACAATGGAGGCAAACTCCAAATCTCTGGTCATAAAAATGTGACAGTTAGCAAGAGTGTTTTCTGGGTAAGCCTAGCCAACTTCCAAATTAAGTACTGCCATCTGAATTCTGAAGTGAAGATGCCAGACCCAAAAACACCTGAATCTGTTCCTCTGATTTTGAGCTTTCTCTTAAGAGAGGTCATGAAAATGGATTCTATTGCCAGTATAAATGTGTTATTGCATGCTCAAATCCATACTTTGAATGAGTCTAGGATTTAGCAAACAGGTGGAACGTAGAATATGGTACTGTCTGGACAAAGGACTGTAGAATGGGAAGGGTTTCTGTCAAAAGACACACTAGGCAAGGTGTGAATTGTCAATCTGTGTCACATTCTGGAAGAATTCACCCAGGAGAACAGCTACTGGGAGTTAAGAGCTGGGGAAGCTCAGAAGTATGAGACAAACAGCAAAATTACCTCAGAAATCAGTAAGTTAATCAAACAATAACTCCTTGCTTCACTCCCCCAATGAGATAAATACGTAATTACAACTTGGTGAGAGAGAGGAGAGAGGAGAGAAAGAAGAAAGATGTGAGAGGAGAGAGAGGAGAGAGGATAGAGTGAGAGTGCGCGCCAGAGCGCATGAGAGCGTGTGCTGGAGCTCTGGACTCTGGTAGACAGTGTTGAAATTAAACTGTGAGTTTTGGCATCTGCACTATGTCCTCTTTCAAATTCTTACATCACTACTCTGGTGAAGGCCCTGTACCAAGTTGGCACAGATTCTAATGTGGTTTAGAGAAGAATTTCTGCCTTTTAAAAAATATGACCTACAAATAGCCTTTTTCATAAAATAGGGAAATTATTTCCTTGTATGCCAAATTTTATTTTAAAATACAAAGTTATACTGTCAAGTTATTAAGATGGTATTAGAAATGGTTCTGCAATGTTAAAGCCCAGTTCTAAAAATTTCTAAAATGTACATGCATGTCCCTTAAAGTAATGAATAGTCTTTTATGGCAACACACTACAAAGAATGACAATTACCTTCATGTATAAAGGTGAGCTGAGGGAATGCTATGCTGGCATCACTGGAAGGAGGGAACCCCATGCTGCTGAAATATAACTGATGATATAAATCAATGTTACCTCACTAAAAAATTTAAAAAATAAATATGAGTTGATATTGGCAGCTCATATTTATTCTTCAGAGGCCAAGAATGAGACTTCCCTACTACTTCAATGAGAACTTGGGAAAGTCATCTGATCTTAGATCCTCAGTGTCTTCAAACTCAAAATGAAATAGTAACATTACAAGATGGTCTTCACAACATCATGGCACAGCCTCTGTAAGTATTAGATATGCTTATGGAAAGTGGATCTTTAAAACTGGTATTTTATTAAAACAACCATCTGCTTAACATGCTAAACCCAAGAGGTCTGAAATTTCTCCTTTCAGACTCAAGAATGAAAAGAATTTATACAGAAGCTGGTTTCAAGATCACAATTAGTTTCAACAAGTGCCATCACAAAAACGAACCTCCATTCTCTATTCCTCTCTAGCAATATCCAAAGAAAAACAAAAGACTACAAACCTAAGAAGATAGATTTGGAAAGGGAAAAAAGTCTGTCTCATAAACTATATATAATTTAGCATTTGTTTGGGGTGACAGGGTTTTTTACCTGATCATGTAATAGCTCAGATGTTCATAAAAACAGCAATAATAAAATAAACTATTACTCATGTTCATAAGCCACATTAGCTTCAAATATGATTATTACTATTTTGATGGTATAATTTACATATGGTATAGTGAAAAACTCTTTAAGTTTGATGAATTTTTACACATGTATACACTACATACCCATCACTACCACCTAGATCAAATGGAACATTTACAGAGGTCCACAAGATTCCCTTGTGATTTTTCTCACCCAATCTATTGTTCTGAACTCACAGACCATTACTTTTCACTTCTTAGGTTTTCTTCTTACCAGTAATACTTAGATCTAGTCTTTAATTTTTTTTTTAAAGCAGTTGGCAATATCTATTTCAATCACACATATTTTTGGCCATACTGTCTGTCCCCACTACACAGGAATTTATATTAGATTCATATTTAAATAAGCAGTAATGGCATAAAACAGGCAAAAGACCTAAAAAGCAATTTTTTGAATTAATTTTGAATTGTTTTTTAAAAATACAATAATGAATTCATGCAATCTAAATAGAAATTTGTTTCTAAATTACTGAATTTCTAAATAGAAATCAGTTTTTCCCTTTATTTTTCCTTTTCTTCCCTTCCCTTCTTTTCTCTTCTCCTCCTCCTGCTCCTCTTCCTTCTCTTCCTTAAATTTGTTCATATTTTTATTCCTCTTTTAGTATCATGGCAGCTTATTAATGGCCACAAGCTCTTTGATATTCCTTTTTTTTAAATTTTAATTTATTTATATATATTTCACATCATTTCAGTCCCTGGGGGTCACCCACCACCTCCCCTTCCCACCCGCTCCAGCTGGTCCCCATTCTCCCCTTGTGCAGTTTCATTTGGTTGACCATATATTAGTGAAACCATTTGGTTTCTGTCCCTTTCTATCTGGCTCGTTTCTGCTAGAATGATTTCTTCTAGGTACACCCAGGTTTCCATAAATTCATCAAATTTGTCATTTTTAACTGATGAGTAATATTCCATTGTGTATATATACCACATCTTTTTCATCCACTCATCTGTTCTGGGACATTTGGGTTGTTTCCATGACCTTGCAATTATAAATAGTGCTGCAATAAACATCCGAGCACAGGTGTCCTTTTGTACCCACATTGAGGTCTCCTTTGGGTAGATTCCCAGAAGTGCGACTGCTGGGTCAAATGGTAATTTCATTTTCATTAGTTTGAGGCTTCTCCATACTGCTTTCCATAGTGGCTGGATGAGTTTACATTCCCACCAGCAGTGTAAAAGTGTTCCTTTCTCTCCACATCCACGCCAGCACTTGTTGTTGCCTGTTTTTTTTTTGATGTGGGTCATTCTTACTGGTGTAAGGTGGTATCTCATTCTGGTTTTGATTTGCATTTCTCTGATTGCTAGTGATATTGAGCAATTTTTCATGTGTCTGTTGGCCATTTGTATTTCCTCTTTGGAGAAATGTCTTTTGTTTTGTTTCTGTAGCATAAGATACTTGAGTTGGGGGGTGGTGTTTGGGGAGTCATTGGAAAGATAACTGAGTCAGTTTGCTGAAGGATAGTTGGTCACAATGTATCAAGAAGATGTGTACCATGTAGCTGGGGAACAGATCTTGCATTTACAGTTATCCTGAGAAGACTTTTAGCTGTCTCATCAGACAGCAGCTGAAAAAGAGAACATTAGGGAAGAAGTTGATGTCTGAGGAGGCTGAGAAGTTGATGTCTGAGGAAATCTTCAAGTTTCCAAATGACCTTGATTTCTCTTGGTTCCAAGTGTTCCCCACCCTCTATTTACACAACTCCAACCTTGATCCCTGAGGCTGATTCACTGACAAGCAATCTCCATTTTGTGCAGAGCTAAAAGCCTTGAGTACTTCATTGATCAAGGTCCTCCTGTATGAATAAGTCTGCTGCTTCCTGAAAACAGTGTCATGCAGGTGTGGATTTTGACCCTTGCTTTGGGAAATAATTCGTAGATCTCCTAACTGCATTCTAAGGCCTTCCCTGCTGATTAATGTTGATGATTCCTGGTCCATGAGCACTGACCTTGACTGAGTTGATTAGTTGCCTCATAGTCACAAAATATTTTGGTTTTCATTTCCTGACTTTCAAAACCTTTACTCTTAATCCCTCCGGCCCCTGCCATGTATTAATCAGAACTTAGTCTCTGGTTCTGCTTTCTGTTCTCAGTGAGCAGTCTCCAGTTCTGGGAAAAAAAAAATCTATTTTGAAGATCTAACACAAGAGCATGGGAGACTAAAGCATATTGAGTTAGATTCCAATAAGCCCTTATAGCAACTCAGGGTTCTCTTAAAGTTCATTGAAAGTGTGGTACCACATCACTGTCTGGGAAGCCCTTGATGGCTCAGGCTGCCAATGGTTTCACTTTACAGTCTGTGGCTTACCACACAGACAGTATTATGGGAGAGCACAACAAGATTTCAACCTAATAATTCATTAAAACTGGAAAACTTGTGGTTTATGAAGATAAAAGGTTGTATACATACACGTTTCTGGATATGCTTTGCCACTGAATGATGAGAAGGGAGATGTGACAGTTCAGAGGAGTTGTACTCTTTAGGGATGATATAAAAGGTTCCAGGTTTTACAGAGAGTTTGAATTTATTAAACTCAATGCCTCTTAAGGTTACATCTGACTCTATAAACATGGCTGCAAGAATTTCTTTTTCCAAATGTGAAATAGAACCTTTTGTTACCTAATCTCACCAAGGTCATAAGACAAATGGGTGTAATTACGATATGTTTTATGAGGCATGGACTACATTTCTGGGGTCATTTTAATTCATGGACTACCCCAAGTTTATATTCATTCAGGAAAGGCCTGTGACCCAGAATCCTAAATGATGATGCATTTTGAGAGAAAGTTGGAGATGTCATTCAGGGCCACCCTACTTGTATGTTTTACTACTGTCAAAAAATAATCACTTTCAGGTGCACAACCGCATTTTGATGCCCTATTCTTACCTTTTTAGTAGCCTACCAGGAACTTGTTTTCTATAATGACAAGATGCATCCTGAATTACTCTTAAGATGATATTGATTTTTCTACAAATAATAAGTCCAGCAGCCGCAGGAGGACCATAAAACTTCAAGTTGTTGCTTCAGTGAGTGTTACCGTGTAATGTCAGTAGCTTTGGTTTTTATTTAATTTTGTGATTAAAGTTTTTATTGATTTCCCTGCAGGGTAGAATATATCAATATGTTTGGTTTCAAAGGAGCATTCAATAACATGAAAACATAAAAGGACTCAACTATGGAAACTCAGCTTTATTTCAAAATTTAAGAAACTGCTACTATGAATCCCCAAGGTATATCTTTGGAACTAGTTCTGGATGGGGTCACTCAGCCCTGTGAGTGGAGTTAATCTTTCAGGTAGCAGCTGCTTATTAGGCCTATGAAGTTTAGTTGAGAAGTACTTAGCTAGCAGCTATTAGAACTAATACTATTTTGCAGAAGAAGCTGATATGCCAACAAGTGTATCACATGCCATGTAACTGTAAAATTGTGTGTGCACCTTTCTCTCTGGAATGGTCTGACAATCCTCCATTATGGAAGCCCCTCTGACAGCTTTGAATGTCTGCTAGTGACTGTTCATTTGGAAGTATTACTGGAGGAAGTATTACATGGAGAAAGATAGTCAAGACTGAGATTCAATCTCTTGCCCAGGATGGATCCCACAATGATTTTAGAATATCGATAAAACTATACAGGAAATATATGCTATAGCATTTTGGGGGAAAAAGAAACCCAAACACATTTGAAAGGGTCACATGGCTTTGAAGGCCCCCACATTTTATGTGCTATCTCCTTAATCCACTTTGGGCTTAGGAACAGGAGCCCAAGAGAATGTCTTTTGGTTTCTATGATCATGTAGGAGCATCCTCTCACAACAGAGCTACTACTGATAATATAGATCTACTGGTTATATATCCTTAACACTATCATTAAAACTAGTGCTTTGCAAATGGCATTTTACCTGCTTCTTCTGAAAGCACCAAATGGGGAAAGGTTTTCCTGGCCTTATACCACTGACAAGGAAACTAGAATTTGAATAGATGCTAAAGACATGTTTCATGACCTGCAATCAGCCAGCGTCAGAGTTAAAAATTAAACCTAATTCTCTTGACTACTCAGTCTCACCAACACACTGAATTCACGGTAATCAACTGGTCTTTTTAATAGATTGACACTGGCAAATGAGACTTTGTCTGGTTTTTCTGTCTGTTCCCGTGTAGTGGGACTATGGGACCTGCTCACCCACCCATCTGTCCTATCTCTGTTCATCAGTCCACATGTAACTGTCTGTCTTCCTAGTAGCTGGAGGAGCCATTCCTCAGAACAGGGCTTGTTCTTGTACAAGTCAGGCAGGGCATCTTTCCTGCGGGAGAAATGAAAATGAGGACAAAGACGCAAGCCAGGCTGGTTTCACAAGCTCACTAAATAGTCACTTGTCTGTAGTCAAGAAACAGCAGTTTTGATTCCTCTCTTCTTCCTCCTTAAAAACACATTCCCCTTTGTTTGAAACCCTGTAGCATACAATCCTGAAAGTATAATTGAGTGCATTGCAGTCCTGGAAAGAGCCAGGAAATGCAGTTAGATGATTGTTCATCAATAAAAACAATATTGAAAAGAGGCCCTGTCCGCTGGCCTCATGACAGTTACTGCCTGTGCTGCTTCATCCTGCTTTGGGAAAAACAAAGAGAAAGGAAAACTGTAAGTCAAAGAAATAGGAAGAAACTCATGTTTGATCTCATGACTAGAAATTAAATCCATATTCAGGTTCACATTTGATCTTTCAGATGGTTCATTTGAACATTTGCGTTACCAGGAGGTTTCTGTAAGCAGAACGGTAGAGAGAATAGCTACATAACTTCAGCTCAGAGGATGTGCTCAGCTAAGTGCAATGAGTCAGAACCAACTCTGGGATAGCATTGCCTAGTGGACTAGAGTCACATACGTGAGACCAAAAGCGATCTGCCTCAAAATATTTCCCTGCTATGTCAGTTTGAAATTCCTACATTAATGACCCCTTTGGATTAAGGTATTGTTGATAACCACAGCACAAGGATAATGAGAGCTACATTGTCTGAGGTTACCATTGTCCACTCACTCTGAATGTTTGTTAACTCACTAATCACATTATTTCTTCCCCTTCTCCCCATCAAAGACTTCAAAGACTTGATACTTAGGGCAAGTGATGAAGAAAAGATCTGTTGTTGGAATCAGGGATACTTCACTGTCTGCAGTAAGAGGAAATTGAGAAAGAAATTACCAAATCATAAAAAGGAAAAGGATTTCAGGAATGCTAGGTGAAGTGGTAATGATTTAACTTCCAACAAATCTTGCAGTTGGGTAAATTCGGATTTCCCTCACTGGTCCAACCTTGTCCTGTTTCTTACAGCAATTGTGAAAATCAGTGCTGTAGGAACCCTAGCACTTTTTTTTTCAAAATACCCTAAGAACAGGCTAAAGAAAAGGGCAGAGAGTGGTGTTGCTGGGACAACTGCCAAGACAAAGAAACTTTTAGATTTCTGGGGACAAGAGGCCATGTGAAAGGAATTTTCCCTTTCACACATACACATACATACTCCCTCACACACACCCACATACACTAAAATGAGACAGAGGATGTATATGTGCCTGTGGCTGGCAGACATTTGATTAATTAGCTGAGTACCATCAGCTTTAAATTAAAACATTTTAAAATGCAGCAGGAGAAAATATGAAATGGGGCACAATCTTAAAATGAGCACATGAATAGTAAATGGGGAATTAGAGACAGAGCCATTTCGAAAAGCAAATCCAAACCATCTGGAGCAGAGGACTGGGAGTCAAGGAAGCTGCAAGCATCTGGGATGCTAAGAGTTTCCTCTTGTGGATGGAAAACAGAGGGGTGTGGTGGGAGGCAGGGGCAAGGGAGAGAAACCAACCCATCAACAGGTTTGGCGGCTGAGCCAGATGGTCGCCTACCCAAGGGCTCCTGATGGCAACTGTTGGGTAGTGGGGAGCAGAGAAATCTTTGGACTCTCCAAAGACAATGGGGACAAACAGATCCTGGAGCTGCTGGCTCCTGAGCCTGCTGCTGGCTTGCAGATCTGATGCCAAGGTTCCCCTAACAGGAAATGAGACTCCACGGAGAATAACTCAGGAATTCTAGAGGAAACCATGACCCTGGCAACAATAGGAAAAAGGGAGGGCGGGGTAGAGGAAGGAGTTTGTTTGCTTCATGTTGATCTATTAAAGGTCAACGATAAACTTTTGCAAGAGTCTCGGAGCTGTACACAGAACTTCAGAGGACCAAAGGGATCAGGTTCTTTGAATGCAGCCCAGGGTAACTACGATTACTTAGTTGAAAGAACCAATCTGATTCCTGCTCTTTAACCATACCCATCCTTGGGCAGCCTCCCCCAAGAAAGATAATGCTTGCCATTCATAATTCAGGTAAAGTTCATTATTTTTTTTTAGCAGAGGCTGGGTAATAAGAACTTAATTCCCAATTGTTCAAAGGTTATTGATTAACTCTTTAGAGTAATTATCTCAATATCTTCATCTGTACATTGAACATAACTAGTTAATTTTTAAATTTTAAGAACTAGTCCCTTACCCAAATGCTTAATGCCACTCAATAAATGGTAGCCATTCTATATTAATATTTTTTTATTTTTACTTTATTCTGATTTTATTTAACACTAATTATCTTTATATGTAAAATTTTGTCTATATCTCTGACTACTTCTGTCCTATAAATTTCTAAAAGTGTGAATTTAGTCAAAGGATAGACACTTTTTGGAGGTATATGATAGCACCGCTAGATTATGCTTATTGTCATCACACTGCCGTATCCATTGTCCTTGAAAACACAAGCACCATGATAACACTAGGTCTGCCATTTAAATTTGTTCCATCAGTGCATATTTACTGTACACTAGGTACTGTTCTGGGCATTTGAGTTGCAGTTGCACATAACAACAAAGAGAATTTCCTATCCTCAGGGCACTCGGATCCTGTGACAAGACAGGCAGATAGAAATACATACATGTGTACACACAGGTGCAATGTGCTAGTTACCATGATAAATCCTATGAAGAAAGTAAAGTGGGTAAAAAGCATGTAGGGTGATGTTATTTCATGTGGGGCTTCATGAAATCTGGCTTAGATGGGAGACAATGTGAGCCCAGAAGAGAATGAAATGAAACCATTTGAAGATACAAGGAGAACAGCATTCTAGGCAGAAGGAGGAACAGATAAGTGCCCAGAGGCATTACTCCATAATTTTAAGAGCTGACCAGGAGACACCTGTAAGCAAAGAAAGGAAGGGAGTCTGTGCTTGGAGCAGTAGCCAAAGAGTAGCAGATAATGTAGAATATTGTTTTTGATGGAGAACTAAGAAGGTTCTAAGAAGGTTCTAATCAGAGAGAGACTCATTATTCCTCAACTTTTAGCAGGATCACTCAGGCTATAATGTGCATCCTAGAGGAGATGGAAGTGTCAAAAAAGGAAGCAAAATCAATTAAACAGCCACCTACTTGTCCCCTCAAGGACCTCCCTACTCTGCCACTAGTAGAGTGGAGTCTTTCAACATCCAACTTTGACAGGGTCCTAAAAGACAATGCCTGGAAAAGTCCATCCAGTTTCTAGTCTATATAGTCTCCATCTTGGAGGTATTTGAGAATTTTGTGGTTCTATCTGGATTCTCTCACTGTTTTTCAACAGCTTACATTAAAATATGTCCTTTATTAAGCTGTGATTGTGCAAATTGGGGGATGGAATGGGTTTGAGTGTATTAAGCTGAAAATTCAGGCTGGATAAATATTACACTGAGACTCTCTTATTATACTTTTAATCATGCTGTGAATGCTTTTTCAAGAACTGCTGGCAACTCAGGAACAGAGAATCATTCAGCACCATGCTCTTTAAATGCAAAAAACTACTAGATAAACTGAATCTTTAAAATAACTAAATGAAAGTGTGCATTTGTTATGCAACATCACACAATTGTTCCATTGGCACACCTTCCTAATGACTTCTTTATGCAAACGTTATCGCCTTTGTGCCGTTTTCTACTTCTGCTGTTTCCAGTACATTTATTTCAATGAAGATGCAGAAAATCTTTAAAGGAATTGGAGAGACTGGCCCTTTTCCTCATGTTTTGGGTTGTGCATTTATATAGAGAACTTGCATAAATGATGACGGGTGAAATCAGAAAGGGACACCCTCCCTGCTTAAAGTATATGAATTATACTCCTACAAAAATGCCAAACATATGCAATCCATTTTTGGTATTTCAAATTCTTACAGAGATAGTAATTAAATGCATAGAATCAAGGTTTAAATTGAATTTGGTCTTGGAAAAAGCTTAACTGTAGGCCTCACTTTATTTAGCAAATTCATAGGGGGTCAGAATATTCCACTGGTTAATCTCCATAGTGAGGCATGAACAAATTTCCCAATATGGACTATGTTTTCTTTTTCCTTTGTGAGGAAAGAAGACACACTGACTTGATTAGAGGTGTGCTTCTAGGGTGCTCATCTTTGTGCTGTGTTTCATTTTGTTTGGAATTCATTCTATGTTGCCATTTAATAGAACTGCAAGTTAGAGACTCTGCTTTTCTTCACTCATTTCATTGTCTTTGCTAATCTTCATTAATATCTGACATGAACTACAGCCTCTGAGAAGCTGAAGCTATGAAGTTGAGTCTGGCAGTTCAAATGTGTGCTATTTTCACAATCTATAAGTCCAAGAGAGAAAAGTCACTTGAGTGTGTTCTGAGTGTGAGCCTCTGCTATTGAACAGCACACTAGAGAATCAACCCATTATCACTGACACACAGGAGTTAATTGATTCAGTACAGAGAGTCTGAAACTTTTTTCAAGCCTGACACCATTTACTTGAGCATGACGTACTCATTAATAACATCTCTCAATTCTGGAAGGCAGTATAACTAAGAGGTTAGGAGTCAGTATCCTGACTATTCAGGGAATAGTTTAGACCCTTCGAAGCCTACTCAAGAGCATATTTTCTAAAGCAGCTTTTCCACAAATGGCTAAAGAGATACATGTCTTTATATATACATATATATGTAAAGAGATAAATATGGATAAGTTATGTATATATATATATATCTCCTTAGCTATTTACATAGTCTATATCCTTTAGATTTATATATACGTAAATAGATAAATATGGATAGGATATATATATCCTTAGCTATTTACATAGTCTATATCCTTAACTATTTATATATAATATACATATATGAAATGCAAATTTATTCATACTTTGTTATTTAACATATTTATCATATAGATGATACTGGATTCAATATTTCTATTAGGAAAATACATAAAATGTAACAACTACATATGCTTCTTTGTCAAGTTGGTATTAGTGGGTTGTTTAGAAGAGTACCTTCATCAGAAAATTAAAACCATCTAGCATTTCCTGTAAGTGAAATTTTTCTCATTCTATAATTCTCCTTATCCAAATTGTTTCCATTAATTACATATTTAATGGAGATACACCCTCTTATTCAAGCAATAAATTGATTTTGGAAGTGGAATAGTAAGAAGAGACTTTATTTCTGTATTCTAAGGACCCTTCCTTGTGCTTGGATAATTGTTTTGAGAAAACATGGGAGGAGTTTATAGGATTACTCCCTTTTGGTAATAAATGGTATGTATGACTTTCTAAATTTCAAAAATTTGCAATATCAATCTAATCAGGGGTTGCAAAACTACACTCCCAGGTCAAATTTGAAACAGCATCTACTTTTATTAATCAAGTTTCATTGGAACACAGTCACATCCTTTATTTGCATGGCCATACCACCCCCAAAGGTACTAACTGTTCTTTTATGAAGAACATTTGCTGATGATCTAAACTACTCTGAGTAAACTGAGATAAAGATTGACAAAAACAAAAGGGAAAAAATGCAGACAAATCTCATTCATTTAGGGAGTTTATATGAAGTTAAAAAATAAATTATAGTCTCCACAACTGTCAGATGTTTAACCATTATCAGTGGTTCCCTCCTACAATCACATATTTCTTGGAATAATTTCTTTATTTTAAACTTAATAAATTCTATTTTTTGTTATGGAGGTAACATTTGTTTACAGTGTAACAAATGATTCACAGCTCCTTAGGTATACACCATCTCATTACATCCAATCCAGATCACATATAACTTTTTATTATAGACTTCGGGACCCCACTACCTTGTGTTCTTGCCTCCATCCTCTTTCTCCATCTAGTAGCCTTACTTCTGCAGTCACATTTCTAGGTTTTGTTTTGGTTCAGTTTTGTTACTTCCTTTGTTTTGTGTCTATATATTCCACGAACAAGTAATATTAATCAGTTTTGTTTTTCTTGTTCTGACTTACATCACTTAACATAATCCCCTTCAGTCCCATCTATGTCACAACATGACAAGATTTCATCTTATTTTTTATATCTAAATAATGTTTTATCATACCACATCATATTAACTCACTCATTTATTGCTTTGCACTTGGGTTATTTCTTTAACTTATCTATTGTAAATAATAATGAAAAAAACATGGGGGTGAATATATTCCTTTGAAATAGTATTACATTCTTTGGCTAAATACCAAGGAGTGAAATCATTAGATCATATGATATATCTATTTTTCATATTTTGTGGAGTCTTTATACATTGTTTTCTCTAAGGACAGAACCAGTCTACAATCTCAGCAACAGTGTACCAAAGATCCTTTTTCTCCACAACTTCCTCACAATTTGTTATTTCTGATGTTTTTGATATAGTTATTCTTTGTTTGGAGTGATGTGGTATCTCATTGTGGTTTTGATTTGCATTTCCCTGACAATAGGCATATATTTTTTTTCCATTTGTGTCTTCTTCTGTTGACCATTTGTATCTTCTTTGGACACGTGTTTATTTAGATATTCTTCCCTTTCTTTGGTATGGTTCTTGGTTTTCACTTTATTGATTTTTTTTTTTATTTCTTTGTACAAAGATCTTGGATATTAGCACCTTTGTCAGTTGTATGATGTGAAAATATTTTCTCTCATTCTGTGGGGTGTCTGTTGGTATGATAATTTCTAATGCTGTACAGGAGCCTTTTAATTTGACATAGTCCCATCTACTTATTTTTTACTTTTTTCCCCTTTTGTTCTTGGAATTGAGTTCCCAAAGACATCACTTAAGTTAGTGTCATAAAGAGTTTTGCTTATGCTTTCACTTATGATTTTGTAGTTTCTTCTCTTACATCTTTAATTCATTTTGAATTAAATTTTGTGTATTGTGTGAGAGAATGATCTAATTTCATTTTTCTTCATATGACCATACAGTTTTGCCAGCATCATTTGCAGAAAGGATTCTCCTATCTCCATTGTACTTTCTTGGCTCCACTGTTATAGACTAACTATTCATATAAATGCTCATGTCTCTAAAGAGTTGGTGTGGTGTCCATTTTTATTCTAATACCATACTGTTTTGTATGTCATGGCATGTAGTATAGTATGAGGTTTGGGAGCATACCTCCATAACTTCTATTTTGGTCAAATTTGTTTTGGTGATTTGAGGACTCCTGTGGTTTCATATGTTAATCATATTTTAATCATGTTTTCTCTGTTTCTTTGAAAAATTCCATTGTAATTTTTATAGGGGTTGAATGAAATCTATACATTCCTGGGTATAACATGGACATTATGACTTCATTAATGCTTCTAATTTATGAACAATGAATGACTTTCTATGTCCTTGTATTTTCTTTTTCTTTTAATAATCTAGTTTTTATTGAGGACATTTTTAACCTCATTTGTTAGTTTTTTTCCCCCTAGGTATTTAATACTTTCCAATTTTACTGTAAATTGCACTTTCTTGCTTATTTTTTCTTCTAGTTCTTTATTTGTACACATAAGTCTAATAAGCTCTAGTATCTTGATTTTGTAGCCTGCTACTTTACTATATTGGTTTATTCATTCCACAATTTTTAAGTCTTCTGTGTTTTCTATGTATGTTATCATGCCATATGGAAATAATGGCAGTTTTACCTCTTTCACAGTTTGGATTTCTCTTATATATTTGCCTTGCTTAAGAATTTCCTTCCCTTTTTTCTTAATGAATTTGAAGTTTGGCTGTTTTGGTGATATTTTGAAAGAAATAACTTTGTTTTCATTGATCTTTAGAACTGTCTATTTGACTTCTACTTCCTTTATTGCCACAAAACACAATTCCACAAAAAAATAATTTTAATTAACTTCTTCCTTCTACTGATATTTGTGTTTTTTTGCTTCCTTAGATGTAATGCTAGATTATTTGATTGTGATCTTACTAGTTTATTGGCCTGCACCTGTATTGCTGAACCCTTTTGGCATACTTTCCTGTATCCCAAAATTTTGGGGGTCTTCATCTTTACTTGCTTCTTACATTTTAAAAAGGACAGATTTATTAAGAAAAGGCAAAAAAGAGAGCTGCCTCTTGCCAGTGCAGAGACTGTACTGATAGATTGTTCTGCCTTTGGGTACTTTTCATTTTCTCATTTAGATGATAGTTATTTGGCAATGAGGTGTTCAGCAACCATGTTAGAGTTTCTCTGACTTTCATTTTGTGCTTGGTTCTAGTTTAATGCCATTTTGATCAGTTATTGATATGGTGTCAATTTTTATTAATTTATTGACACATTTTTGTGTGACCCACTAAAATGTAGAACAATTATTACTAAATGAGCATTTGGTAATTTGTCTTTAGAGTTTGTTCTATCTAATTTCTATTCAACTTCTTGTGACCTCTTTTATCTGTGAAGATAAAAATGCTTTGTTCATCTTTTCTTGTTGGGAAGGTCTATTGTTTGCAAACTTTTTTAGTTTCTGTTTATCTAGGAATCTTTTTCACCCTCATATCTGAAGGAGAATTTTACAGGATATAGTATTCCTGGCTGGCAGTTTGTGTTTAAATATTTTGAATATGTCTTTCTATTCTCACCGTGCCAGTAGAGTTTCCTCAGGGAAGCCAGAGACAAGCCTAATGGGATCACCTGTTAAAGGTTATAAGCTTTCTCTCCCTCATCAGCTTTAATAACTGTTTTTGTCTTGCTTTCTTGCTAGTTTGACTATTTAGTGTCGCATGTAGATCTCATTACATCTACATAACCAGGTGTTCTTTTAGCTTCATGAATTTTCATATGTAATTCTTTCCTTTTGTGAGAGAAGTTTTCCTGTATTATTTCTTCATTTAGACTTTCTGGTCCTCCTGCTCCCCGCAACTCACCCCCATTTTTTCCTGGAATATCCATTCTAGAATCTATCTATCTATCTATCTATCTATCTATCTATCTATCTATCTATCTATCTATCTATCTATCTATCTATCTATCTATCTATCTATCTATCTATCTATCTATCTATCTATCTATCTATCTATCTATCTATCTATCTATCTATCT
>PVHY01021774.1:0-23405 GCA_004024945.1 Uropsilus gracilis
GATGGATGATGGATGGATGGATGGATGGATGGATGGATGGATGGATGGATGGATGGATGGAAGCTGTGACATTGGCAAATTGAAGGAGGAAAAAAAAGTTTTGAGAGAAGGAGATACAAGAAGAGAAAGAAAGAAAAAGACAAAGTGGGTACTAGGGAGTGAGGGAAAGAAACTTCCCAAGTCAGCCTGGCTGCTCTCCCAATGAGCAAACCAAGGCTCAGAGATGGCAAGAGATCAGGCATCTCCACAGTGGGCAACACCTTCCTGGGTGGCCAGTCCCTTTGGCAGAGAACCAAGTGTTTCCCTGACCAAAAGCCGCTCTGCCCAAAGGAAGACAGGGCATTTAAGTTAGTGCTAAGACATTGCCATCTTGATACACTTTTGTAGATAACTATTAAATATACAAGTGACATTCTTCAAGCCATGAAGTAGCCTATGAATTGTTCTGGTGTTTCTAGTCCTTCTTAGTGTTCTTTTTAATAGAACAAAATAATTTCCTAGACCCCCATGTGAGCGAGAACAAATATCATTTAGCAAGGTCCCTCATAACTTCCCCTACGGGATCTTCATGGGCTATTGAGATGGGAGCCACACTGTGACCACATCACCCAGTGATCACGCCGTGGGTACACTCTCCCTGACTTCAGATACCCTTTACCACCTCCTTCCTTCTCTGCCCATCCTGGAAGATTCCATCACTTTTCCCTAAAGTCTCCGCTGGCCACCCCCCTCAATAATCTCCCCTTGCTGAGAACCTGAGCATGTGCCCCACCCCTACACCTGCAGGCCATGGGGCTGTCACCACAACTGGACTCCAGCGTCCTGGGGAATGTGCCTGTGACCCACTCTTTGGTCCAGCTGCTTCCCCTGCCCCTCCCTAGATGAGCCCCTGTACTGGCCCTGCAGTTCCCATGCTTGGGGTGTTTGGTACCTACAGGTTAGTTGATTAATTGGCCTGACTATATGCAAGTAAGACAATCGGATACAGCTAGAGGTGCAGACATGCGGACAAGGTCAGACAGCCTAGAAATAAATTTCTGTTCATGCTGAGAAGAGTTGATAAAATGCAATGTTTTCTGTCTCCCTTGATGCCAAAGGAAGAGCAGTGACATCACAGTCAAAAGGCCTGAGGCTCTATGTCTGCTCTGGCCAATGCCAAAACATAGAACCTAGCATATCAGGGGTGGCTTGACCTGGAACTCGGCAAAAGATGTACGTGAGCCTGGGTGTGAGCGGGGTTCTATGTCAAGTGTCATCTGCTCATAGAAAGGGGGCGTGCTGCACAATACCAGGAGCTGATGATGTGATTATTTGTCAGGTCGCAACCCTGGTGGTCCCTGGC
Source organism: Uropsilus gracilis (assembly GCA_004024945.1). Lineage (NCBI taxonomy): Eukaryota > Metazoa > Chordata > Mammalia > Eulipotyphla > Talpidae > Uropsilus > Uropsilus gracilis. The sequence continues at coordinate 1,343 of PVHY01021774.1, forward strand.
TGTCACTGTGCACCAGCAGACAGGTGAGCCACACACCTGGCTGCCTACTCCCAGCTCCTGAGTCTTAGGTCAGGCCGGAGAGCTACAGACCTCAGGCCCCAGAGCAGGAGTGCTGAGCCCGGAGAAGGTCAGGTGGAGGTCAGACTTGCAGTCCAGCCCTGGCCCTCCTGATCAGCCTCCTGACCCAAGCTGAGCAGGCCTCCTGAGGCGAGGGTCTTGGGGTTCACTGTCCAGCTTTAAGGCATGACTGACACCCCATGAGCTTCCAGCTGGAAACAAAGAGCTCCCCACCTGGTGGGCTACCCCTCACCCCATTGACACCAGAGCCATAACTGCCCTGCCCTGGATGCCGGGCACACTGGCCCATCGGAGCCCCCCACAGCCCCATTGCAGAGACCAGCATGATGTGACTGCCCCCCACCATGGTGCCCCCTCTGCCAAGCATCCTCCCCAGGAGCCAAGACGCTGCCTGCTAATCTCTGACTTGCCCAGGCAAGATTCATGCTTAGCACCAAACCCCTGGAGGTCTTGAGCTCAGATAAAAAGCAGGGATGGAAAGATGAGGGGTGGGGAGGGCGTGGGGAGGAGAGGAAGGAGGGGGGGGAAGGCAACAGAGCTCATCAGCACACCTGGGCAGTGGCCTCCTCCTGCCCTCACTTCCCGGGAGCCTGGGGTTGTGGCTGCCTGCACAGGGTCCGTGTTCTCCACCAGAACAGAGGCGGCTTGGCCCCTCGGCTTCTCACAGGCCATGCTTCCCTGATTGAAGGACACCCCAGCCTCAGGCTCAGCCATCCCCACAGCCATTCTGGCTGGCCCTTCCCTGCTCCGTGCCAGCCCCTCCCCCACTTCACTGCCCCTGTGCCCTTCACTCCAGCCCTGCAGCCAGTGTGGGGACCTGGATTCACCTGACCTCTGCTTTACACTCCCCTCCCTGCTTGCCCCGGGCCAATTGCCGGGAGTTTGCTTGGCTCAGGTGAACCCGGAACCCCCCTCTCCTGAACTGTCCGCTGTGTCAGCCTGGAGGGTATGAGGGCACGGGAGGGGGGGTGTGAGGGGGAGGAATCCAGCAGCAGGGCGGCAGTGGGAGCTCAACAAGGAAGAAGAAGCCAGAGGCAAGAGAGAGATGCCACCTGCTCTGAGCAGGGTTGTGGAGGAGGACTGGCTCAGAACTGGGTCCTGCGGCAGTCTGAGGGCCCCGGCCAGGCCACCCAATGGGTCAGTGTCCTCGCTGACCAGGACTCGAGGGAGCCCCGTTATTAAATGTTTTGATTCCTCCGGTCACTTCCTACCACTCAGAGCCAAAGAAGACTGACCTGAAACCAAAACCCACAACTTCCCTGCAACTCCTTCCACAACCCCCCCCACCAACTTCCGCAACCCCCCCCCCATCAATCACCCATGTAAGGACAGACAGAGCCCCAGTTTGCTATGCCAAGAGATCACGCTTTATTGGGTAAATTTCCAGGGAAACCGAGTTTCGCGCGCTGTAAAAGCAGGTAAGCGGAGGGACGCAATGTAAGAAACATTGTGGCAGAAACCCTGCAGAGCGGGGAGCCCCTCTGGGAAAGGCGGGGTGTCGGGAGCCAGGAGCCCGGCAGGCGTGGCTGGTTACATTGGGCGGGGCAGCACGTGCTCCCGGGAGGAAATGACCTTCCCGTCTCTGAGCTCCTCCGTGATGGTGCGGATCTGGGTGCTGATCTGGGAACCTGGGGCGCAGGGCACAGTCGAGGCACAGGGCACGGTGGAGACGTAAGGGCCTCGGACGGCAGGCTTGCATTCTGTGGCACACGGATGGGCTGGCAACCTGAGAACATGAAATGCAATCGGTGCATTCAGCGTCAGCCATTAGACGGAGACTCAGTTCAACAGATTTAGGGCATCACCGAGTGACTGTCTCACGTGAGTGATGACTATCAGACTATGCCTCTGAGACCCCTGAGTGGGGGGTTAGGGGAGGTCAGGGGTGAACACTAGAGACTCCCAGGGCAAATACAATGGCTGGAGCAGCATTGGGGGTAAGGGGGAGCTGGTGTGTCCCCTGCAAGAGGCCAAAGTTTTGGACTAGAAGAGGGACCGTGCTTTGAGCCCGGTCATCTGTGCAATGACCCTGCAGGCGCTGAGCTCTCACAGGACCCCTGGCCTTGCGTCCAGGTGGGCCTGCCCGCCACCTGATTCTCCTGGACCCAGGGGTCACTCACTTGCAGTCTTCTCCCTCCAGCAGGCGGCGGTAGGTGGCGATCTCCGACTCCAGCCGCGCCTTGACATCCAGCAGCACCTGGTACTCCTGGTTCTGCCGCTCCAGGTCACAGCGGATCTCGGCCAGCTGGGACTCCACGTTGCCGATCATGCACTGCATCTGGGCCAGCTGCGAGCTGTAGCGGGCCTCTGTCTCCGCCAGTGTGTTCTCCAGGGAGTTCCGCTGCCATGGGAAAGAACAGTTACCTCCTTCACCAAGAGGGCCTCCCACCGGGGACCCAGACCCCAAGCATCTGTGGGTCACTGCCATCACCCCATGGCACCCCACATGCTGAATTGAAGCTGGTGGGGTGGGGACTGCCACGAGCTGTGTCCAGCCCCGCAGGCAGGCCACTCACCATGCTCTGCTGGGCCTGCAGCTCGATCTCCAGGCCGTTGACCGTGCGTCTCAGCTCAATGATCTCCGTCTGACAGCACTGCAGCTGCTCGGAGCTCGACACCACCTGCTGGTTCAGCTCCTCGGTCTGGAAGGCGAGAGGCCCCAGCCGTCAGACCGTGGGACACAGCCGTGGGGGGTGCCCGCTCCCAGGGGCAATAGGTCCAGCCACCCCGGCCCACCTGGGTGTTGAACCAGGTCTCCACATCTCTACGGTTATTCTCCACCAGCGTCTCATACTGGCATCTCATGTCATCCAAGATCTTGTTGAGATCCACCGTGGGGGCGGCATCCACCTCCACGTTCAGCCGGTCCCCAAGTTGGCAACGGAGCGTGTTGACTTCCTGCAGAGAGGGGCAAGATGGCAGCGGGCAGTGGGCAGCGGCCTCTGGATTGGGGTCCAGCTGACCAAGGCCCAAACCGTCCTTCGGTTGCCAGCTCAGCTGTGTGACATTAATAGGATCCCTAACTTCCCTGAGTCAGCCTCCTCACGGAGTGATAGCTGCCTTCTCCGGGCACTCAGGAGAGGAATATGAGATGATGCAAACACTGCATGGAACTGTTGTTACTGAGTGAAGATGGAGATTTAGCATCGTGGGTGGGAGTGTGTGTGAGACCTGTGTGACCTTAAGCAAATGACTTGACCTCTCTGTGAGTGCTCTCTCATGCATGCAACAGCTTGTAGTCAAGTGCGAGGATGAAGTGCAATGAGGATGCAACCCAAAGGGTGTCACACAGCTCCTGGCACACAGCAGCTGTCACTAACCCAGGGAGCCGCTGGAGGCAGTGGGCATGGTGGTCCCACCCCAGTCTCAGCAGCGGTCCCAGCCTCACCTCCTCGTGGTTCTTCTTGAGACACAACAGCTCCTCCTTCAGGGACTCCACTTGCATCTCCAGGTCGGCCTTGCACAGGGTCAGCTCGTCCAGGATTCTGCGCAGGCCGTTGATGTCGGCCTCCACCAGCTGGCGCATGGACAGCTCCGTCTCGTACCTGCGTCACAGAACAGTGCCAGTCTGCCACAAAGCAGCCAAAGCAGCCTGCCCCACTGTCCAAATGCATGGCCAACCAGGGGTCAGCAGCATAGGGTCCTTCCCTTGACCGGGAGGCCTGTGCCGCAGTTCCCACCTACAGCACCATCTGGCCTGGCGCCCCCCGCACCAGCTCCCAAAACAGGGCACAGAGGCAGCACTGGCCTGACAAGACCCACTCACTTGGTCCGGAAATCATCAGCAGCCAGCTTGGCGTTGTCAATTTGCAGAACCAGCCTGGAGTTCTCAGCTTTCGTCAGCAGGATCTGGGGCAGAAGGGGTGTCCCATGAGCTGGAGAGGGCCCAGCAGTGTGGGAGGGGAAAACCTAGCCCAGAGAGTCCAAGCTTCTAAGTGTCTGCTACACCTTCAACATTTCCAGTCTTAATCCTGAGCCTGAGCTCTGAGCCTGAGCTCTGGTCCTTGAATCTGAGCCCTGAGCCTGAGCTCTGGTCCTTGAGTCTGAGCCCTGATCCCTAAACCTGAACCTGAGCCCTGATCCTTGAGCCTGAGTTTGGAGTCTGAGCCCTGTTCCCTGAACCTGAGCCTGAGCCCTGATCCTTCAGCTTAAGCTCTGAGCCCTAAGTCTAGGTCCAGAGGACATGTCAGTCCCAGAATGACAGTGACCATCAGTCCTGGTGTCAGTAGCCCCCAGAATGGCACAGCGGGGTGCACCAAGGTGAGTGAAGAGAACCAAATGAACCTGTGTTCAGGTTCTGCTTCCAAACACCAACTGTGTGATCTTGTGAACGTTCTCTAAACTTAACTCCTACATCTGTAGGATGCATTTGATAACACCCATCCCTGCCAGGTGAGGAATAAAAGAGTCAAAGGATGAGAAAGCACCAGGCACAGTGTGTGTGCCCAGGGGACATGATGCATGTCACTGACCCTCCTACACTGAGACAGCAGGGCTTGGGGGCGGAGTAACTGGCAACAGGTCACAAGCGAGGGAGAGACCAGCAGAGAGATCCGGGGCCCCAGGAAACCAATACTCTGGAGAGCAGAACTTGCCAGACTTCCCCAAGAGTTGCAGTCCCCTCCATGGTCCAGGGCATGAGATGTCCTGACGTCCTCGAGGGGAGGGGGGCACAGGGGGAGAGGGTGCCCGTCAGGCTAGAAAGGCCCAGGAGAGGGACCAGGGCCCGTTACCTTCTGCTGGAGCTCCTCGATGGTCTTGAAGTAGGACTGGTAGTCGGGGCAGATGTAAGGGATCTGAGACTCGTACCACTCCCGGATGCGGGTCTCCAGTTCCGCGTTCTCCTGCTCCAGCTGGCGCACCTTCTCCAGGTAGTTGGCCAGGCGGTCGTTCAGGAACTGCATGGTCTCCTTCTCGCTGCCGTTGAAGGAGCCCTCGCCAAACCAGCCCCCGTTCCCGAGGAAGCCGGAGGAGTGGCAACCGGAGGACATGTAGGAGCCAGACACGCAGCTCCCAAGGCCGGCCAGACCCATCCTGACGGAGCAGGATGACCCCCCAGCCCCGCCAAGGCTGGGCACCCGGCAGGAGCCCGCAGAGCGGACCGAGGACATGCGTGACATGCCGCCCGCTGTGCCACAGAGGCCTCTGACAGAGCCGGAGGAGAACATGGGGGAGCAGATGGTGGCCATGATGCGAGCAGAGCAAGGTTGTGGCTTAGTGAGGAGCTGGGGTTCTGAACTCCCGAGGCCTCCCTGGGCTGTTTATATACACTCTGCATGGGGTGTTGGCATATTTCCCTCAGGAAAGCCTATTCCGATTCCGGAAAGCTAATCTCATCATGATGTGATTTTTGCTGGCCGTCCAGATTCCTTACCTTGTAAAACAGAAAAATCTTGAATTTGGTTTGCTAAGTCAGGACTCTCAGTTGCTGTCACTTCTAGCAAAAGATGGATTTTATTGCCGCTTCCAATCTTTGCACCACATCCCATAAACCGGGAGTGGCCTCAGGAATGACGTTTGGTCCCTGCCCTCTGTGTCTGCTTTCCCCTCGCAGCCTGGTGTGCCCGCTCATCAATGCATCCCTTGGCCTCTGCCCCTACAGCTGCTCCTCTGCACCACCGGGGTCCTGTAAAGGGAGCAAAGGGAACTCAGCGTCAGGGGGCACCTGCGACGCTTCAGCCTCATAGTTACGTCGCTGACACCTGCCTGGGAGGTGGCCTGTGCTGTCTTTCCTGATGTGGACGCAGAGGCTCAAAATGGCTACAAAGCTAGCTCACCGGGGACAGAGCTTGGATCTGAAACCAGAGCTTTGAGCTCCCCAAGCCCACCCTTTATCCCACTGCTTCCCACATCATCAAAGTCAAGTGCAGAGACCGACATTTCGGGGCAAGGCACCTGACCCCAAAACCTGACTGTTGATACCGGCCTATGACACCAGCCGGCCACTCCTCCCCAGCAGCCTCAGTGTCCTTGCGGAGACAGCTGGTCACCAGCCTGCCCCACACCTGCACATGGACACGAGACAAGCAGCTGTTTTGGAAACCATCAACGCTGTGGACATGTGGGCTCATCTTGGAGGACGGTTGTCTGTAACTAGCAAAGGATCATGGGTGCGAGCCCTCAAGGGGGGTGCTGGGAAGGGCAGTTTCCTTGGTCCTCCCTCAGCTCTCTGGAGCTAGGAGATCTGAATCCAGACCACACCAGCTCGCTCTGAACCCCCCATCCCCGGACAGCTTCCAGAGATGATGAGTGCACTCTTTGCACAGGGAAGAAGTGAGAACAAAGGCAGCAGCGCCTGAGAGCCAAGCAAGGCGTTAAGAGACCTGAGAATTAAGCACCAAAGGTGGATGTGGTCCTCCACGCCTCATCAGGCTGTTTCCCAAGGCTTGGGCAACCGGCTCACGCCTCTCCCACACAGACCCGGCCTGCGAGGCTGGCGTTTATGGACGCATTTATGTGCTTCTGAAGTTGTAATTTACCAACTCTTAAAAAACTTTATAAGCTTCTCTCTGAAATTACTCAGGAGGGTTGGCTGGGGTGCATGCCTCGCCCAGTGCAGGGGACACCTCCACAAGGTGCCTGGGCTCCTGGGCACCCAGTCCGTAGCCCTTCCTGGGAGCCAGAGCCGGACAGCGGGCTTCCAGGGGTCTGCACACCCACTTCCTCCCAGTGCCCATGTTCCTTGCTCTCCTGCAGGACCACGGTCACAGACTGGTACTGCTGACGTCATAGATTACGTCACTGGTGCGGGGCTTCCGTGCATGGCCGAATGTCAGCAGCATTTCCTGCTTCTACCCCTGATGCCTTTCAGCCTTGTCCCCCGAGAGTGACCACTGAAAATGACCCTGGGCATCACCACTGCCCACAAGGGGCAGCAGCAACTCCAACTGAGAACCGCTGGACTCCCCAACAGGGACTGGGCTCTGGCCACATCTGCTGCAAGAGCCCCCTTTCTTTCCTGGCATGGCAGTGCAGGATCTGGCTGTCATCATCGGGCCTCTCAGAAGGTCCTCACGACACCACCGATCTGCCTCACTGTGCCACGGCACGCTCAGCCTGCCTGGCGCGCCCCATGGCGGCCCTTCCAAGGCCCTCAGCATCTCCAGCTGCTGCCCAAATGAGGCTGCCGTTCTTGTTCTCTCCGTGTCACTCCTCCACTGTGCAACCCACCGCCAAAGTCAAGTCCACGTTTTGCTCAGGGCGGCGAGGAAGCAGGAGTCTGCTGCTTGGGTTATGCCCTTATGCTTGGCCTGGGCATCGGCACCACCATGAGCTGGGGTAGAGGGGAGCACACCTCTCCCAGAGCTGGTGTCCAGTCTTCTGTCACCCTCATCCCAGCCTCTGTCCACACCATAGGTTGCGTGGCCCCCCAGAAGGGAAAGGTACCAGCACTGAGTGGAGGAAGCCCTCTGCTGCCTCCCCCCACTCAGGAGCTGGGCCATCCCGAGAAGCAGCAGGATGAGAAGGGACCCACCTGAGCTGGGGAAGAGAGTGGGGGCTTGCAGAGCAGCTGTGGGTTCTGGTGCCCCCACCCACCTTGGCAACCCAACCCTGGGGAAAATTTGCCTGTTTGGTGTTGAGTGACCCCGCAATAAAACCCTTCCAAATTGGGTCTCACTCAAAAACTAGCTTTTCTGAGCTTAATCAGGAATCTTCATCAGAAATTAAGACTCCTGGCTGGGTGTGGTGGCGCATGCCTGTAATCCAAGCACTGGGAGGCAAGAGGCCAGGGTTCGCTTGAGTTCTTGGGCTTGAGACTACCCCGGGCAACATAGCAAAACCTGGTTTCAAGAAAGCAGCTGGGTGCAGTGGTGGGCGCCTGGAATCCCAGCTACCTGGGAGGCTGAGGCTGGGAATCGCTTGAGTCTGCGGGATCAGGACTACTCTGGGCAACATAGCAAGACCTAATCTCAAAAAAAAAAAAAATGGAAATTAAGACTCCTGCCAGGCACGGTGGGATGCGCCACTGGGAGGCTAAGGCTAGGAAACGCTTGAATCTGCAGGTTTAAGACAAACCCAGGCAACATAGCAAGACTTAATTTCAAAAAAAAAAAAAGGAAAAAAGAAATTAAGACTCATTCATCAAGAATGTTCTGGACTGAGGATCAGGGCCCCAGACTCAGACCCAGCTCTGCCCCAAGCTCTCCCTGTGAGCCACACCCCCCAGGCCTCAGAGTCCCCCTGTGAACAGGGTTTCCATTTCAGACAGTAGAGAGTTTGACTGGGAATCACCAGGACACACCTGTGACTGGCCCCACCCCTGCAGCCACTGGCCCTTCTCTCTCACTGACCACAGAAGAGGGGTCATGGAAGACTGAATCCATGACATGGCCGAGTCTCCTCTCTTCACAAACCCCCAGGGTTCCCCTCTGCCTCCACCCCTGACCACAACAACACTGGGGCGTTGAGCCCTCCTTGCTTCCCTCATGGGGGGCAGCATTGACCCTCCTCCCTGTGGGAGCTCTCCGGAAGGACCGTCTGGGGCTCAGTGTCCCAGGGCATGGGGTGGGCTTCCCAGCAGGCCCAGGTTAAAATGACCTCTCTGGTCAAGACCAGACCTCTCTGGCCTCTCTGACTCAGGAGTCACTGAGCCAGTGACTCCTCACGAGAAGGGATTTCAAGACTGCTGGGCTGGACCGCGGGGCAGAGCCCTGGGCCTGGACTGAGCCAGACCTCCTGTCTCCAGGGAGGTGAGTGGACACCATCACGCCCCATCACAGGTCTCGGGAGCAACATCAAGATGTGCTTGACAAACAGGAACTCATTTCTGGTCCAGAGCTGTTTCTCGGGCCCGGAACTCATGCCCCAGCTTCCTGCGATGATGACTCGGGCTCCAGCTGACTGTGCAAGGAAAGCAGCAGCTTGGAGGCTGGCCTGGGCCTTCAGGACTCTGAACCCTTGCACCAGCAGCTCCCACAGCCCCCCCCCCACAGATGTGGGGGCTGCTATTAGGGTACAGCTCTGACAGTACAAGGTACTCTCTGTCCACCAACTTGGGGGACAGTAGGTGACAGGAAGAAGACACCCTGACTTTCCCACGTTCCTCTGGCACCAAGTTCAAAATCAGTCTCTGAGTCTGTAGTGCCTTCCTTGGTAAAAAGAAGTCCCCACCCTCACGTGAGCGTCCCCTGAAAATGGAGGCTCTTCTGCCTGGGCAAAGACATCAGCCTGAGGGTCCTCTGCCCAGCTCCGGACAGTAGAGCAGGCCCCCGCCTTCCAGCAGTCATCCCTCCAGGCAGGGGGAACCTTCTGGGCTGCAGCCAGAACATGCCGGCCACCATCCCCACCCCGGGCCCAAGCAGAGACACCAGGGGCAGCAGGCCACAAATAGGCACCGAGGGGAATAGGCCCACCACCTAGACGCCCTTGCCTGGCTCTGGCCCCCTGCCTTTTCCACCCATGCGTCCACACACAGGAATCTCCCACCAGGGGAGGCATCTAAGGCACACTGAGTAACTCCTCCAGACACACCCAGCGCCCGGGAGCCCCCCGCCTAGCTGCACACCTGCCACACCACCGCTTCCCTCGTGACAAAGATCTCGTCCAAGGTACAAAGCACCCGGAATTCCTGGCCCCTCCCAGAAAACCATGATTACTTTATATTCTGTGTCAAATGAGCCCATCTGAAGCGCTTCCAAATGCTGCGCCCGCTGAGCTGTTCCAGCCCAGACTTGCCCTCGCGGCTGCACAAGGTGCAAGAAGGCATGATGGGAGGAAACAAGTATTTCAATGAAGTGAAATGTCTTCATTTCTAGCCACCGATTTAATGTGTCCAGGGATCTAAGAGAGTCTGTCTTGATTGTGCTGAGGGTTCAGGATTAGGGCTGTTCCCAGGCCCGCTCTGGAAGAGGCCCCAGACTGAGTTGTCAGGACTTGGCACTTACATAGGCTGGGGGCTTACAGCTTGTCTGTCTGCAACCTCGTCTGGCTGGGGGCCTGCATTTTACCTGGTTCTTGGGGAAGGGGCGACCTGGTGAGGGCCCAGCAACACGCAGCTGTTCCGTCCCTCCTCCCGCTGTGGCCTGTCCCCACCACGGGCGAAGCTGCCTTCCTGTCCTTTGCTCCCCATCCCCAGTGGTTCAGGATGGGCCCAGAGAGCAGCACTCGGAAGAACACGGGGTCCTGGCCTCTTCAATGGCATGCCTGCCTTCAGCAGTGACTCCGCCCTCCAGGCGAGATTTGACAAGTCCCTCTCTACTCCATCCCCGACCCCCAGCCTGTGCCCCAGACCTCCATCCACCCCCCCTGCAGGAACCAGGCCCTGCCAGGCGCAGAGCATAGAGCACAGGGGGGACAAAGAGGCCTTGCATGCTCCCTGGCCACCCCCTGCAGGACACAGGACCCAAGCTCGAGGTCCAGGCCAAGTGACCAGTGGCCCCTTGATTCTGCTCCAAACTGCCCTTGTTACAGGGAAGCCCAGAGAAGCCCTGGGACCCTGACCCCAAGCCATACCTCTCCAGTTCTCTCGATCCAGCTCTGCCCTCCACATCCCTGGGCTTCCCTCAGAGCCCCAGCGACCACTCATCCTACACAGCTCCACCGGCCACCAGCTGTCATCTGGAAGACACCAGCCACCTGCGTAAGCCATCTGTCCCTGCTGCTGCTCCCCCCGAAGCTTTTATGGTCTGGACAAATCCAGCTCTGCCGAGGCACTTAGCAAGCCTGTGGTTTATGGAGACGCACAGCCAGGCCCACTGGGAGAAAAAAGCGGGTGCCTCGGTCTCCCGCGTCCCCTGGACTCAGGTGCCACTTAGCTGAGCCACAACCCCGTTCCCCACACCCTGTTTGGCTGGCCGTGGTCACCTGCATTTACAGGGGCTGGTGTGTGTGGGTCCCACCGCCTTCCTGCTAAAGGCAGCAACTCTGCCACCCACCATGGGCTGCAGGCTGTAATTATCCTTGCTTTATTCTTTGGACTCCACTTTCAAACTGGCCTGAGATCCTTGGATGAAAGAGGCCACAGGGTTGTTACGACTGTTCATAAAAGTGGCCCAGAACAGTCAATACCAGCCCAGCTCTCCCCAAATCCCCACCCCCAAAAGGTGCTGTGCAAGACTCAGTGGTACCACCCACCCAGGTGACGCTCCCAGATTCTGCAGAAGGATGGTGAGGCTGACCTGGGCCCAGCCTGTTCAGAGACACCTAAGCTTCCCCACCCGGAGAACTGGTCAAAGGGTCACAACCATGGGCCTGCCCTATTCCAGCCCCCAAAAGCCCCAGGAACACCACCCATCAAGGAGCCGTACCAGCAGCCTGAGGGATGCTGACGCAGGTGGGGAGGGCAGCAGGGCTGGCAGCTGACCTGGTAAAGCAGCAAACGTGTGTGCCCACAAACACAGTGCCACCGTGCTCCTGCGGCATCGTGCCCTTCCCCGGCTTCTCTTGGGAGGGAAAGTGAAATTCCCACTTCATCGCATAATCTGTCACCCGAGGACCCCCAAGAGAGGGACGGCAGGCACCCCAGGGGTCCCAGGCTGAAACTCCGCCCTTGGCAGCCCCCACTGGCTGCAGTGCCCAGCTGCCCTGTGAGCCTGGGGAACGGACAGCTCCCAGCACGGACCAGAAGTGGGTAGGACCAGGTCTGGGACCTTGACCCACTGTCCTGCACCCTAGCAGGTGGCCCAGGAGGCACTGCCCTGCTTTCTGGAGTGAGCCTGCCCCCTGCAGGGCCCAGGCAGGACATGCAGGGCCCAGGGCAAGGGAGAGTGTCCGGGCCCAGCCATGGGTGGAGTCTGGGGAGAGGGAGGTGCCTCTGCTGGAGTGGGAGGCTGCAGAGCCCCATTGGCAGCTCCGACTTTAGTCATCTTGGTGCCAGGCTTGACTAGCTCCCAGCGCTGGGAGGCTTCCGGAACATTCGACGGTTGGTGTCTTTGTCCCCTGAGTGCTGGGGCTTAGGAGAGACAGCTTTGTTTCTGCCCCAACTTCCAGAGCTGAGCACCTGGCTCAGGAAAGGGGTGAGCCACGGCTGGAAAGCACATTGGAATGCGAACCCCAGCTCTGTCACTAAGCAGATCACAAAAGGCGTGGAGTCCAACCTTCAGAAGTGAAAAACAGGCACAAGGGGGCCAGCTCCTGGGGTTATAAAGAAGAGAAGAAGTGAAGGACGAGAAGAAGCTCTGAGCAGAGCAGGCGCTGGGCATGGCCCCGCTTCCCCTTGGATGGCCTCCTGTCATGGCAGCGTCTCAGGACCAGAAGCTAGAGGTGGGAAGAGAAATGACAGAGCCAAGCTGAGGTGGGGACTTACTGACAAAGTAGCGCCAGTCCTCAACCCGTACAAGGGATGGATGTAACAGTAGATTAGTGTCCCCAAAGGAATGAACCCCGAAAGAATACAGTGTAAGAATAACCTCTGGACCGGACACGGTGGCTCGTGACTGTAAGCTTCAGCCTATGAAGTGGCTGGGGCTAGGGATCGCGGTTCGAGTCCCACCTGGGGCACGTAGCGAGACCTAGTTCCAAAAAAATAGCTGGGTGTGGCCTGTAATCCCAGCTACCTGGGAAGCTGAGGCTGGGGATTGCTTGAGTCTGTGGTACCCCGGGCAACGAGAGCCTGCGGTTCCACGGGCGAAAATAGCAAGACCTAGTCTCAAAAAAAAAAAAAAAGAAAAGAAAAAAGAGTAACCTCTGGCCCCCTGTGTCTGTGCAGGTGCCTCTTCTTCCCTCTCTCTTTTTCTTAATAAACCTGTTTCCTGTTAAAAGCGACAATTTCTGTCTGTTTGTGCCTCAGCAAATGTCTTTTGCCTTCAAAAAATCTGCCTTGTGCCACTGAATGGGAAGCCCAAGGACCCACTCGCTGAACCCCGACGCCAGCACATAAACTTCCTCATCTCATCCTCTGTGGCAGCACCTCCCGCTTCAACACGTGCTCATCCGCAACACAACCCACAAGGAAGTCAGTCAGACCCTGACAGGACAGACTGTCACACAGCCGCCTCACAGCCACAGCCCCGGGGTGGACATCACTTCTCTGAACAGGAGGTGCCACTTCCACCCAGCAAGTCTCCTCCAGTGGCAGCCCAAGGCTGGTGACAGAGGGGGTACAATCCAGTGCCGGAAGGAAAGAGGCCTCCCCCTGTCTCCCCGCCCCTCGGGCTGGTAAGCTGGGGCCTCCAGCTCAGGGCGGCTCCTGGATCAGCTTGCCTAGAAATACCAACCCTGGCTCCCCTCCCAGCTTCCCTGGAGTCCTGAGAGGACCTCAGCGGTCGTCAGATGGAGCCCAGCTTCTCCATGTGCCCCCTGAAGTCAGGGCAAAAGCATCCGGGACAGTCCCCAGCAGGCCCCCAGCCTGCCGCATTATCCAGCAGTGCTCTGCTAAGGCCTAGGTAGCCTCGGCTGCCCCACGCCCCGCCCCAGTAATCTTGGCCTTAACCTCAGGGTGTGGGCCTTGGGCAAGTCAGTCGGCCAAGAATGGCTCAGCTTCAGGACCAGGTCCAGTCAGGCCGCTCTGAGTCCAGTGCAAGGCCCTTTCCCTTGGGCCCTCATATAAAGTGCTCACTGCCTTCTCACAGCCCAGAGCTTGTGTTCATCTGTCTCTCTGCACCATTCAACACATCTGCGGAGCTCCTGTGGCCGTCTAGACAGGAAGATGCCTGCAAAACCATCCCCACCCCGAAGGAACTTGCAGCTTAGGAAAGAGAAGGGAAAGCCCTCATTAATTGAGCACTTACTGTGTGCCAGAGACTGTCCTAAGCACTTGACTCTAACAACCTCCAAGGAGGTGGTAATTAGTGGGCCAAGAAAGTGAGCCCTCAAGCTTAGGCCACGTGGCCAGGTGACAAAGGGAGTGGGTGGCAGAGCTGGACACACACCAAGGCCATTGGGCTGGCAGCCCTGCCCTTCACTCCCTGCACTCCAGCCATCGCTGCGGTGACCTTGGGAGATGTGGCAGGGGCAGGGACAGACCGGAGAAGTCTAGGGCCAGAGCTAGTCCTGGGCTGGGCTTGGAAGCATGCAGTCACTTGTCATCCTGGGCGCTCCTCCCTCCCATGAACTCCTCCAAGACAGAGCTGCCTCGTGTTTGTCTCCCTCCCTCCAAGACCCAAGATGGCGCAGGAGACACTCAGTGAGCGGCTGCTGATGAAAGTCACAGAAAAATAAGAGAGTTTGCTCAGGGAGGTCCTGGGGTGTTGCTGACACTCCCTGTACCGCTGTCGGGTGTGAGCTGGCTGGGTGGGGCTGAGGTTGGGGAGAGGGGGCTGCAGGCATCTCTCTTCTGGTCTATCCAGCTGGGTGGGCTATGTCCGGGGGATCCCAGTGGGACCAAGTCCCACTTGCAACCCACAAACAGGCTGGGTTTGTGGCCTTCCACAAACAGGAGGACCACAAACAGGAGGAAGAGAAGGGAGTCAGTGAATGAGAGGGGGTAAACAACATAGGGGGCTGCAGTGAGGAGGGGAGGGGGAAAGGAAAGAAAAGAGCAGCGGAGTCACCCACCCTAAGACAAACCTCATGACAGAAGCCGAGGGCGTCTGACAGGTGTTCCCAGTTCATTCACTCAGCGCGCCCTTCAGTGAGCGCTGGCTGGGGCCCAGGAGCAACAGGCTGCTCCCAGAGGGCCGCACCCCCTCCATGCCTCCTCTGAGCTCATGGCTTAAGCTGGGGCAGCAGACACCCCGCTCCGTTGGCGGGGATGGAGCCCTCCTGGAGGGTGGGGCTTGGAGACTTCCTGTATCCCAGGGGAGGACGAGGTGGAGAAAGAGAAAAGGCTGCACCAGACCCCAACGTGTCTGCAGCGAGCCAGGCAAGAGCGGCTGCAAGTCTGAGCTGGTCTGGGGGGGCAGAGGGGAAGCGGGAGGAGGTCAGCACAGCCGAGGCCTCTTGCTGCATCCTGTGCTGCCTCGCTGAATGGTTTGGGGTGGCAGACCCTGGAACTAGCAAGGGTCACCTGAGGGGTTGGGTGGGGGCTGTCACCCTGCACACACAGCATCTTGAGAGGAAGTTGGCAAGGAAGCAGGGAGGTGGCAGCCTGGGGCAGGGGTGATTGTCCTGGGCCCCCTCCTGCCCAAACCACCCTGCCCTGTCCCTGTAGCTGCCCCAGAGCTCTTGCCTCTTCCCCACACCTTCCCCACAGCCTCACTGCTGCATTACTGGACCTCCCAGGGGGGCTGCACAGGCTCACAGGCCCCTGCAAGTCTCCCGCATGCCACACACGCCTCTGTTTCCTGGGCACCATCACCACGAGACACCGTGTCCCTGCACTGTGCTCGGGGAGCAACCCTCGGGCCTGGTGGCCTCCTCAGTGGGGAGCTCTCTGGGCCGGGGCCCCTCAGCCCATTGCACCCCTCCCCCACTCATAGGTGCCACCCTCAAAAACCAGACCAGAATCAAGAATATGTTTGCAAAAAGGCAGGAAACTTTATTGAAGTATAATTTTGGGGGGTAGAGAAGGTGAGAAGTGGAGTAACCAGGTCAGGAAGAGGCAGACCCAGAGAGTGGGGCATCGGGCCCCTCCCTCAGGAGAGTGACAGGGATCCTGGGAGCAGAGCCCTGCGGACCCTCCTCTCTCCTGCAGGGAACTGTCAGCTGTCTCGTCTGGGTACTGCAGATGGAGGGAGGTCACATGGGGGAGACTTAAGTCCTACGGGCGGTTTCAGAGGGGCGGCGGGTGGTAGAGGCGGTGCCGTTGGCGTTTCCTAGAAGATGAAGAGGCAAGACATGCTAAGGCTGGAGAAGACCCTTGGGCCAGCCCAGGCTCCCCAGGAGTACCTACAACCCCCTCATTGGTCAGGTGGGGGTTCGGGGATGGCCCTGAAGGTGGCTCTTGGGGTATCCCCAAAGGTCCAAGACAGCCAGGGACCTCCATATTTTACAAGGAAAGTGACCACCTCACCCAGCCCCCCTCCCTCCCTCCCTGTGCTTGGATGCCCAGCACTGCCTCCCAACCCAGACCTCCCCCCAACTCCTCCCAGTTCCACAGGGTTGTTTACTTACCTCCAGTGGCAGAGGTGAAGCCAGTCATCCTAAAGGAGAAGAGATAGATACCCGTGAGCAGAAGGTGGTAACTACCTGTCTGTGGGGGCCCCCACTATCATCATTGGAAACCCCCCTAAATTAGGCTTATTTTCCTAACTGTGCAACCAGTTCTGGGGCGGCAGCAGCAGCAGTACTTGCCAGACCTGTCTGTCTGTCTGTCTGCCTGCCTGTCTGTCTGTCTGTCTGTCTATGAGGTTTCAGATATTGGTGATCCCAAGACTCAGATTCACTTGCCAAAAGTTTCTCGCTCACTGCACACCACTTCCCGCCTCCAGGCTGCCCCAAACTCAGAGGAAGGCCTGGTCCCTGTAGACACTTCAATCACCATGGAATGGCTTTGCTTGGCTTGCCTGAATCCAAGCTACCAGTCCCCACAGTGTCGGTCTGTCCACCGCCCCCTTCCTGCTGGTCTAATCCAGAGCCTGAGCTAAGAGGTTAAGGGGGCTGACCCTGCAGCCTGCAGGGGAAGTGTCCCCCCTATCTGAGGGGACATCAGTCCCTATCTGTCACAGGACAGAAGAACGCTGCCTCCTCTCCCGGAGGCCTTGACATTGATTGACCTCCCCAGGTCCTTCCTGCTCTGCCCCCCTATCCCACCCCCCACAGCCACGCCCCCAAGCCTGAAGCTGGAGAGGACCTACTTGGAGTCCTGGGCCTCCAGCAGGCTGCGGTAGGTAGCGATCTCCTGCTCCAGCCGGGTCTTGATGTCCAGGAGCATCTTGTACTGCTGGTTCTGGCACTCCATCTCGCTGCGGAGCTCACTCAGCTGGGCCTCGATGCTGCTGATCAGCCCCTGGATCTGCTGCAGCTGCAGGGCGTAGCGGCACTCCGTCTCGGCCACCGAGCTCTCCAGGCCGGCTTTCTGCAGGGGCAACAGAGAGGTCAGGGGGTCCAAGCCAGGGAGCTGCTGAGAGGTGGAGGCCACAGGGCAGGAGCCAGCAGGTGTACCATGCTGAGCTGTGACTGCAACTCGATCTCCAGGCCCTGGAGTGTGCGTCTGAGCTCTGTGACCTCTGTCTTGCTGGTCTGAATCATGGCTGTGCTGGAGGTCACTTCCTGGGTCAGCTCTGCGCTCTGAAATGCAAGCAGGAAGGAGGTGTTGGAGGAACCAGATCAAAGGCCCAGCCACCCCCTGGCTGCAAAGGGTAAGAGGGTCGGGGTACCTTCCGGTGGAACCATTCCTCAGCGTCCCGTCGGTTCTTCTCTGCCATGGCCTCGTACTGCTCCCTCATCTCTGCCAGCACGCGGGTCAGGTCAATGCCAGGGGTGGCGTCCATCTCCACCTTGACCTGGCCCACCACCTGGTTGCTGAACTCCTTCATCTCCTGTGGGGACAGGAGAGGGGGATGCATGAAGCCACTCCATGATAACCAGCTCCTGGGCTCTGACTGCAGCCAGAAGGTTCTGGAAAGCACTCCCAGTTTCCAAAGGAGGCGGCTTAAGGTCAGCAGCAACGTGGGCTCCCTTTTCTCAGTGGCGGTGACTCCACCATGGCTGTTTCCCACTCACCTCCTCATGGTTCTTCTTCATGTAGGCCAGCTCCTCCTTGAGGCTCTCGATCTGCATCTCCAGGTCGGTCTTGGACAGGGTCAGCTCGTCCAGCACCCGGCGCAGGCCGTTGATGTCGGCCTCCACGCTCTGGCGCAGGGTCAGCTCATTCTCATACCTAAAGAATCATTATTTAATTGAAAAAGCAGCACAGACACGCTCCAAGCTACCTCCCGCCCCGCCCCATCCCGGCACTGGGCGCTGCTGCGTCCCCACAACCTTGGTGCAGAGCTGCGCCACGACTGCTGGGGCGAGGGGTGAGGGAGGTCAACTCACTTGAGCCTGAAGTCGTCTGCTGCCAGCCGGGCATTGTCGATCTCCAGGAGGACCCGGTTGTTGTCAATGGTGGCCGCCAGGATCTGCAAGAGACAGAAGGTGGTTGCTGGCGGGTCCGTGAACTTGGGGAGAACTGCAAGATCATTATCCAAGTGAGCTGACCCAGGTGCTCTGTGTCTAGCTTCCTCTTCCATAAATTGAGGACCAGGCAGGCCCCATCACAGCTGCGGCTGCAACAGATCTGGGGTTCAGCAGCAGCACCAAGATCCAGCCGAGCGAGCTCAGCAGCAAGATGGGGTGTCAGAACCAGGAGTACACAGGGCTGCTGGCCAGCCTGTTCTGTCAGTCTAACCTGCCACTACTGGACACGGGTCATGGCAAGGCCGGGTTGCATTGCCCAGAGCATGGCCCTGCGGGAGCTGCTCTGACTTCCTGGGGGGAACGACCTGCCGGTGGGGGTCTTTGATGACTCTGTCTCGGTGGCCTTAGACCAGAGGTTCTCAGACCTCTGTCACAAAGGGCTTCTTCCTAAAGGCCTGAGGGAGTCTCCCAGGCTCCATGTAGTTCAAACTCCCCAGAGCTGCCTCCCAGCAGAGCAGGGAGAACTTCCAAAACCTTCCATCCACTTGAATTCCTTTGTCGACGCTTTTCTTTCCCGAACACTTCACACCCACCCCGCATTGCTGGGGCTCAGCCCAGGCGGGTGCATCTCTGTTCCGACAAGTTGGCGAGACAGCGTGATGGACGGCCCCTGACAGAGGGGCTTCTCAGCTGGCACCACCCGAGCCTCTGCCTGGGCTCCCCACCCTGCTCATAGCCAACCGAGAGCAAGTTTCCAGGGGGGCCCCCCCACCAAGAGAGAAACAGCTAGTATTCCCAGGTGGGGGGGAGGGGGAGCTGAACACACAGTTCCTTTCTCTGTTGATTTTAGTCATTCTTAGGAGCTTTTAAGAACGAGGTTTCCAAAGAACTCAGCAGGTGAGGATTACAGAGATCGAGGCGCTAATCACATAACTGTTTCGAAAGCAGTAAAAAATGTGACATGAGTAATAAGAACAATAAAAATGAATAATGGGAGAAAACACGTTCGGGGAGTTGGGCACGAAGAAACCCAGCCAAATAGAGACACTTGGAAGCAAAAGAGCACAATTTTCCCCATGGAGGCGGGCTCACATGCTCCCCGCCCCCACTGCATCTTCTGGTCCTGGGGGGAGGGGATCTGTCCCCAGCCTCCACGGCCCTACCTGGCACGGCAAAGGTCTCCCCCACGCCAGGCCTTACTTTGTCCCGGAGCTCCTCGATGGTCTTGTAGTAGGGGCTGTAGTCTCGCTCCGGGCTGGATGGGCTCTGCTTCTGATGCCAATCGCGGATCTTGATCTCCAGCTCGGTGTTGGCCTCCTCCAGGGCGCGCACCTTGTCCAGGTAGGAGGCCAGGCGGTCGTTGAGGTTCTGCATGGTGATCTTCTCGTTGCCGGTGAGGAGACCGCCCTCGCTACAGCCGAAGTCACCACCGAAGCCACCACCGAAGCCACCACCGAAGCCACCACCAAAGCCACATCCTCCGGCACTACCAAAGCCAGAGCCTCCACCAAAACCACAGCTCATGCTGCTCCCGAAGCCCCCAGAGGATCCTCCAGAGACAAACCGGGACGAACAGCTGGAAACGTTGCGGCCTCCTCCCAGCTGGCAAGAGCCACCCCCAAAACCACCTCCATAGCTGGCAGCCGAGGTCTGCATACGGCAGCTCATGTTGAGAGTGAGATGGAGCGCGGGTGAGGACAAGAGCTGGGCTTGGCCTGGGCCGAGAATGGTGCTTCTGCCCCAGAGAGGAGGCCTTTTATACACCCTCCACGGGGGCTGGACCTTCGCCCGTCTCCCCTCCTCCCTTCCCCACCCGTCAATCTCTGCCAGCTGCACCCTGTTTCCCATCGGTGCGGTTCCCTCTGCTGTCCCTGGTGGGTTGTGCCTGGGGGGGGCAGAGGTGGCATTTTTGTAATCCTAACAAAAGGGATGATTCAGAGGGAACCAAGTTCTGCTGGAGACTACCCTTTTGACACCTGAGTTCTCTTTCACCTCTCGACAGGGAGCTCACTCCCACGGGCTGGCTGTCGGCCCCACCCCATGTCAGAAGGGGCGCAGGGCCACCTAGTTCTGTCTGCGGTGCTGCCTGCGGTGAGGGCAGGTGGCTACAGAGTGGTCAGACTGGGTGAGCCGCCCCCGCTTCCAGGTCCAGAGACTGACCAGGATGCCCTGCATCCAGAGCACGCCCTCCGCCCCAGCACTCCTGGAGACTCTGGTGACAGACTTGTCTTGGTCCTCGTCGAAGCTGAAGGGGGTGATGACTCCAAGATCCCTTGGGAGGAAATCACAGTGACAGGGAGCTCAGGGGCCACTCAACACTTCCGGAGTCACCAAGACACCGGAAGGCAAGCTCCATCAAGCCCCTCGTCCCTCTTCCCAGTCAGCTTCCTGCACCCCAGCCCCTAAATAACCCCTGTCCAGCTTGGGCCACCCCAGATCAGTTCAGCGGTCTCTCCCAGGGCCACTCTGCTTCCCCGGGGGACAGTTGACAATGGAGACACAGAGATACCGCTGTAGCTAGAGGGTGAAGAGCGGGGTCCGTGGAACTTCCTTCCACGCACAGCACCACTCCCACCACAGAGCTCTGCAGTCCAAGACAGCATGGAGGCTGGGAAGCCCAGGTCCCCTGACCTGCACTCACTGTGTGTGATTCAATGGCATTTGAGCCCCCACCAACTGCCTGAGGGCGTGGTCCAGAGGCCCTTCCAGCCCCCCAGGTTCATAAGGCCTCAGCTCCATGTGCCTGCTCGAGAGGCCTTGTGGGGGAATTGGCCGGGGTCTCTGCTGAGGGCCAACTGCTCATCCTGCTGGGGGGCTTCCTGACTTGAACTGGAAGAAAAGGGTCTTGAGGTGGCTTCTCAGAGCCCAGGATAGAAGAAGATTCTGGAACAGTAAAGGAAGCCCTCGGACTCGGGCTGCTTCCCATTCCCCAAGGTTCCCAGGATGGCTGTGAACAGCTTCTCAGAACATCCCTGAGCCCCAAAGCTGCCAGGAGGGGCTGGGAGGACATGGCAGGGGCCGATGGGTAGCCACAGGTCGAAGTGACCTGGAAACCCCTGCACTGACTCAGCAAGACCAGAGCAGGGCTCTGAGTCAGTGTTTTTATGCCCTTTGTTTCCCTGGGGAAGGCAGCAGGCCTGCCTCACCCCCAGAGTCAGCACCAGAGAGAGAGAGCCAGGTGGGCGCGGTACCCAGAGTCCATGGCGAGGCCGGGGCTGCAGACTGACCCCTGGCCCGCCCGGCCCTCCTGCCCCAAATGCATGGCTCAGCTCTCTCCTTGCTCTGAAAACATGTGATTCAGCTCAAAGCAGGAGCTCTCTCTCGGCAGGGGATCAGCACTGACAAGAAGGTGATTAGTGGAACCTGCCAGGCCTAGGGTGACAAGCCTCCCCGGGCTGATGAGCAGGTTGGCCAACGCCCTTGCAGGGAACAATACAGCAGATCCTCCAAAGCCCTGGTGGTACAAACACCGCGGGGTGGCGGCCAGCACCTCCCCAGCAGGTCACGACCCCTCCCTCGCCCTCCGCTCTTGAGCAAAGATGGGAGCCTTGACCCTGCAGCTCCCACCTCTGTCCCACGGAGCTGGGGACACACGCCAGGTAGAGACTATCGGCAGCCGTGCCCGTGTTCCTCTCCCCTGCCTGTCCTCACACCCGAGTCACCGCTCTGCTGTGTGGGGCTTCCGCCTTTGCTTTCTATGGGAAAAAAGCCCCAGATTCCCTTTTCTCCCCATTTCCAGGGATGAAGCAGGTTCATGGGCTCATGAACCCCCACTGCTACCACGAGGCACATGGCCATCGGCTCAGCAACGTGAGAAGGGCTCTATTGCCCGTTTGATGCAGGAGGCAGCTGAGGTTCAGGCAGTCAGGTCGCTGCCCAGGGTCGCCAGGGGCCGGGCCCTCTACACAAAGCTGGGGGTCTCGGCAACCCCGCCTGAGCTCTTTGTGCAACCACCGAGCATGTTCCTCGCTGTCTGAGCTGAGAAGTCGTGTTTGAGCTGAGAACATCAGTTGGCCTGTCCTGAACATCCTGCATGCGTGACTACCTTTGGTCCTCGAAACATCTCTACTATATACCCTTTTTTTTTTTTTTTTTTTTTTTTTTTTTT